>BQNB010005638.1:0-101270 GCA_026074375.1 Tanacetum coccineum
CGTGAATTTCATCGACGGTGTGTGGAAGTAAACAAGCCATATTAATTTAAAAGTGAGAATAATTGTGTATAAAAATAGGTGAATTAATGGGTATTTATAGGTAAAAAGTGATGTTTTAAAAAAATTAATAAAAAAACGGTTAGATTTCGAGAGGGGCCTACTATTTTTAAAACCCACACTAGGTGAGTAAGTCACCGAATTGACACAAAATTAGGCCAAAACTCACCGAGCAAAAGGAACTCACCTAGGTGAGTTTTGCACCACTCCGTCCAGCCTAAATGTGTCTTAAGTTTGGTATCTTGGAGTCGGGATAGAAACATGTTGGGAGAATATATACATGCTGATAAAATGCAATAGTTTGTTTAATATTTAAATTTGTTATGTTAAGTCGTTGATTATAAACTTTTACAGCCAAATATTGTGGCTGAATTTGAACCTGATGAGGAGACCGTGAGACTCTGACACAGCTCAAAATAGTGGATAAGAAAGAACATTCAGGAAGTAAGCTTAAGATTCCAATTGTAAGTTTTTTTTATCCTCCCTGGCATCTCATGTTCGTTTAGCCACTTATGAAAATATGGTCCTACAAATTACATTACCAGGACTAAAAAAATGTGCAGGTTGCCCTTAAGCCGGCGGTTTGTGAAACCAAATCAAAGGCACAAATCACTCTAAACACTGATATCTACTGGTGTTATGACTTTTATTGGGATGATTCAAGCTACATCTGACAGCAAATAACAAAAGCACATATGGAGGATTTTCTGTACCTCGCCGAACAGTCAAGAAAATCTTTACGCTTTTGGTAATCAATTTAATTCTTTTTTGGTTCTATATCGGGTAGTCGTTGTAAAGAAAAAGCCTCTTATGTTGAGCATATGACACTTATGTCGTTACACAATTCATTAAATTAAAAGCTAAAAGCGTCTATGAAAGAAGACAACGCATAACAAATACTTCTACAATTTGTAATTGTCATTAATACTACAATTTGATTTGCCCAGGTGTTTGCCAACAATTGGTTAACCAAGCCCAAGTCACGTCGGTCAGACGATCGGATATTTGGCGCGATGTAAAAAAGTGAGTTGTAACAACGAGTTTAAATATAAGTGCGAGTAGCAATTATAAGGTCAACGAAGAGTTGAAATAACACACCTGAAGAACTTGCAGAATCTATTGATGAAGGTGATAACGCCTTTTTCTAAACTGTCTGTTGAAAACACACTTTTTTCATTCAGATATTCACTTACAGATGACCATAGAATTGGATTCATTTCTTTCTACTAATTGTTTTTGTGATTTACATTAGTTTCTTCGTAAAGAAACTTTTATAATAAAAACGCTCTATGCAAAACGTCCCACAGCAAATCACGGGTAACCCAAAATGGTGCCCACTAATTGTCCCGCAACGTAGCGCGGGCAAACCCCCTCGTTAACAACAAGGACTAACAATGAAAAAGTAAGGGTTTAGATGTTAAATGATAGAGATACCCTTAAGGGATTATAATACAAATCACTAGTATTTAATCCCTCATTCCTACACATGTCTATGTATGTGTTTTATGGTGAAATTTAGGAAGGAAAATGAAGCTTAGTTTCATTATCAGGAACATCATAGGAAAATTATCAAGAGAGGGTTTTTGGAGAACTAGAATGAACTAGAAAGAGGTCTCAAGTGCTTTCAATTAGTTTTCATCAATGTAAGTAAATGAAATACTTAATCTATTTGATTATATATAGAAATTTAATTGGAGGTTTTAGATTGAATGAGTTACATGATGTTCATATGGTTAAATATTAATGAAATATTGATAACTTATGTGGAATAAGCATGAATGATGATCTTAGTCAAAGTTTTGCTGTTTAATGATTATTAGCTAAATTGTGTATGATAAGTGACAAGAAAGGATTAGTAGAATTCATGAAATGAATATATGAATGATGATTAGTTGATAATGTTATATGAGTGTTTGGTATTATGATTTAAATTCACCAAGTTTAGTAGTTAAAGATGAAGTTTATATGTTATGATCATTTAGTGATTCACACCAACAATTAGCCCCATCGGGGAGGACATTTTTACGCTTTTGGCTTGGACATGTCCTAGCTAAAGGTCTTTACCGACGACACATCAACCCTTTACCGATTGACAAAGACAGGCCTGCATTTTTCTTAGTCAAAGTTAACGAGTCGGCCCCATAAGGGTTTGGCGAGGACATGTCTCCTTTAAAAGTCCTCGCCAAAGTCATTAGGCTAAGCACGATTAATTAACTAATTATTATTATATTTAATTTATAACTAACTAGTGACGCGGAAAGGGTACCCCCCCCCCCTTGGTGAGGATATGTCCCTTGTGACCCGCCCCCTCCTGTGGCGATCTAGGCGATCATGAACCCAAAAAAAACCTCGATTCACTCCTCTCTCTATACCTTAACCGATTACTGATTCTTAATCAATCTTTATTCACCTATTAACAATCCTTATGGTTATTATTTGTATCGATCCTATATTGTTTTAAGTTTTGTTTTTTGTTTTAGGGTTTATTGATTGGGATTGGTTTGATCATTTATTTTGCTCATTCAAGAATTGGTTTTTCCAAGATCCAAGGCTCGCGTTTTCTTGTGCTAGTTATAAACCCTAACTTGTTTAGGGTTTCTATGTTAATTTGAAGATTGACGTTCTTCATGATTTACTATAATCGTACGTGTTGATTATGAGAGCGGGATTCTTGGATCCAAGAGGGGTGGTAAAAAAAGAATACTAAGCAAGGTAATGGTTTGTGTGATTCTATAATGGATGATATGGAATCCTTTCATCCATTACATGATATGGTATCATCCTCTGGTGGTGAGTTTGTGGTAGAATAGGAGGCTACTTCTACAAGGAATACGAGGAATAAGGGTTGTGTTAGTATGGGTTTTACTGATGTTATCCCTATGCAAAACACTACTACTACACCCATCTGTGAACCTTCTAAGGGCGATGATAGGATGAGGAAAGTTATTGATGGTCCAGATGTGGCAGTTGCTAGTCCTATTTCTAGTCCGATTGGTAATGCCACAAAGAATGGTGGCGAATAGGAAATTCCCGCATCTTACGCTAATAAGCTTAGCCCTACATCTTTGACTAAGGCTAATCTTTGATAGCTTGATGCTAACGTACCAAATGATGCCGATTATGATGTTTGGTTACCTTTGGCTACGGTTCAGGAGGTAAATGATAAAATGGAAAGTTTATTGTATGTTTATTTTATTGGCTTTTCTTGTCGTGGAATGGCTTGTACGTAAAAATTAGTAAAAATATAGATTAAGAAAGTAACTTTGGTGAATGGTTTTTTCTTCTTTAAGTTCTAATCTATTGATGGTGTTGATTCAATTCTTAGAGATGGTCTATGGATGACTAATGGAATCCCTATTTTTCTTAATAAATGGCCGCCCTCCGTGAGCCTCCGTGAAGAAGATTTGTCTTATGTTCGAGTTTGGGTGAAATTTCATGATGTCATGTTGGTTGCTTATACATCGTATGGGTTAAGCTTGATCGTCACAAAAATTGGTAGCCCATAACTCAATGCGTTGGGAATCATAGGGAAGGAGCAACTATGCAATAATTTTGATTAAAATTAATGCTAGTAATGATTTTAGTGATAATCTGATCATGGCTGTTCTAAACCTTGAAGGAATTGGATAGACAAAAGAAACCATTCGTGTGTAATATAAGTAGGAACCTCCTCACCATAGTGTGTGCTTAATATTTGATCATTCACTCTATGATTGTTTAAAAGCTCTCAAACGTGTGGTGAATATGATAGATAAAGGCAAGGGTGGATCATCCGGGATTTATGATGAAGGTTTTACTGAAGTAAAAAATAAGAAATCGGGTGGTAATGATAGAGGTAATAAAAACTTCAAACCGGTCTCGCTGAAACCAAAAATTGAATATCGTCTTAAAGCAAAGCAATCGGCTGAAATGGCGAGCCGTAAGACGACTCCTGACATCAAGTAATGGTACTTTTTTTCTTAGCAACTCGTTTGAAAATTCGGTTATTGAGGAGGTAGAAACGAGTAATAAAGCTTCTACGTCTAGTGTGCAAGAGGAAGGGCAACTATCTACCCCGCTAGTGTGAAAAGATTAGTAGTTTTGAAAAACAGCTGCTGGAGGGGAAAGGTTGAGTATTCGGGTGATTAGGGTAGCGAGGATGAAGTTGAGTTTGTTGATAATGAAATGGCAAGTTATCTGACTTCAAAAATGTCAGAGGTTGGATATGGTACTAAAAGCTTGTTGAAATAATAGAGAGAAACATATGTGAATGATGACTATGACCCATATGATGATCATATGTATGAAGAAAATATTCAATATATATGCGATAATTTAGATATCAAGGTTCGAGGTCGAAAGAAAAATTAGATTGTCTATTTATAATTATACCTTCCTTAGAGAAATAGGTTGTCCATGTAACAGGCTGAGATGTGAGATTCACCCACATCCATTATACGAATTGTTTTTGGAGTAATCAATTTATTGAGGAAACCCTTTATCCAGAAGACATGTCTTCACCATAGGGTACTGCACAATTTTGATAACAAGTTGCTACATTATGTAGGTTTCTAGACTTACGTTCAAGTAATTATGTCTTATATATTGATATATACATGATGCAAGCTCTTAAGGTTTGCAGGTGGAAAAAAGTGGTGTTTATCCAACATCCAAGGCATGAAAATCCATCATACACAGACGAAGTTATGACACGCGATTGATATCTTGGTTCTTGTCAGGCTTTCACAATGCAAACAAATGAATACAAGAAAGCTGAACTAAGTAACGACTCCAAATAATTAGAATTAGAACGTAAATGCTTATTTATCTAAATGGACCCTCACTATTGCTATTCTAAAAAAACCCTAGAAAAGCTTTGGAGACAAATGGCGACAAACGAATCCGTTCCAACCTGAACTCAATCATTCTAAAGCTGTAATTCAATCCTCCTACTATTACCGATTCCTTGTTTTGATCTTTTAAATTTCTAATCGTTTCTTTAATTTTTTAAGTCTATGCATTTTAGGGCTTTGAACGTTTCTTTTTTTATCGTTCTTAATTTTGATTCAATCATACTTACTATTACTGATTCTTATCGGATATTTATAAGCTCTACATAATTTCTATAATCATGAAGACTGTGCGAACAAGGGTTTCCTGTGATTCTGTTTTAGTTAGGGTTTCGTGTTCTCGTTAGGGTTTTCTCTTTAGTTCTCTTTATTGTGCATTAACTATTATCTTATTATGGCATGTGTGTTTACTGGCAATAATTGGTGTGTTCTTGATCGACTAAACCTAATTTATTAGGGTTTTCTCTTTTCATTTTTGTTTTGTTGGTTTTGTATTGTCGGGATATTTTAGGGTTTTGTTTCGTTTCTTGTTTGTTCATAGGCAAGGGTACTGGAACTAGAGTGTCCAAGGAAAGATCTGGCAGGAATAATCAGAGTAATATGCTTAGTGAGGTGCGCTTCCGAAACGAGCGTTTAGAATGCCAATTAACGTGGTATCTTCTATGGTAGACGAGAATGTGATAACTGGAACTGTTGTGATGGCAAAAAGGGATTTATAGAAAAGAATTTAGCTGAATAGGTGGTTGAGGAGTCAGGTTTGAATGTGCCTACTGACTGTGGTTACTACTCCTACGCATACCTCTACTACTATGCCTAATGTCATACAGACTCAGTTTACTGCCCCTGCGCCTACCTCTACTGTTATGCCTAATGTCACACCGAATGTGGTTACTGTTAGGAAGGCCACAGGCACTAGAACTTGGCCTTGACCATCTTTCCTCCAGAAAGGTATTTGTGTTTACCATGTTGATTGACAAAAAAGTGAAAAGGGATTTGATTCACAGTGTGTATATATGTGTAGTATGCAATGAAGTATGAAAACAGAATTTTAGAGGGAAAGTAACACAAGATAAATCTGTAAAATGATTGATTGATTATCTGTCATACATACATGCTATTTATACATCATGAAAAGGCATGAGATGAAAGGTTGTGTTGATTCAAACGAACCAACAGATGTGTCCCTTCACATATAACTGCCTTATAACTAACATAACTAACTGTCTTATGGGTCTGTTGGCCTTTGGCCCAGACTAGAATTCGTGCAGCCCTTTATTTCATATACAATGGGCCTGCAAGTCTTAACTAGAACTAAAAACTACATATAAATATTAATACTATGAAACTGTTTGAGGAAAATATGATCTTAAGCTTCCAACAATCTCCCCCCTAAGATCATAAGGCTTCAACAGTTTTCAATCTTCCTTCCTTGCAGATTCTTTTTTTTAAGTAATGATGGTGAAGTCATCACTTGAGTTGCTGTTGATGTCTTCCTTGTCTGCAGGTTCTGAGTTTGTTGGTCTTTTGATCAATCCTTGGAAATTTTTGTTCAAAGTCAGATTTCCTTTGATGTTTGATTGAATAGGTTGAAAGTGGTGGCTGTCAGGTTCCCTTTTTACATCTTCAAGTTTAACTCCAAAATGCTCAACCTTCTCTTTTCCTTTTCCACTGGTTGCTTCCATGCTAGGTGCTTTGATCTCAGCAATATGTTGATGAGATGTAAGGCAGGTATACTCTTTGCCTTCTTCCACAATCTTTGTAGGTATATCAAGAACAAGGTTATGTTCTTGTTTTGGCACCCTTGCAGTCTTATAGTAGGATGTGAATACATCCAAGAAATTGATGTAACATCTTCTTATTTCTTCTCCATCTTGAATTGACAGTCCTAGTATTTCTCTTATTTTACCAAATTCCCTTGCAAAGTAGACACTTAAATATCCCCCAAGGCTTTCAACAAGTTTATACAAATCCATTAAATGTATTATGACTCCATTAATTTTGGGAGGTATTGGTCCAGGCAGGGATCTTTCCAAGTATTTCTCATAAAACCATTTAACTACTGTATCACATTTATTTCTAAAAACATCCCATTCTTGACTAATTATCTCATCCTGTTTTAACAGATTGAGAAAGGCAACATATTCATTAAAGGTATTTACCCTTGTTGAATATATGGCTCCTTTGATTTCAATCAGATCAGCTTCCATGCTTATCATGCCAACTGTTTTCATCCCTTCACCACTATTATCTCCTTTTTCCAATGATTCAAAGTATTTTTCTAAATACTCATTCTGCATAGTTCTTAATTTATCCTCATTCAATTTGTGGTCTTTTGGATTACAAAACATATAGATTAACCTACATGTGTTATCCTCATATATGATCTCAATGCCTTGTCTTTCTAAAAGTTCTATCGACTCGAACTCGAGTTAGTCAAAAACATTTTTAACCCGTGACCCTATTTAATATTTGGTGACTCAGGTTGACCCAAATAACCCAAAAAAAATTCTGAACCCGAGTAACGCGATTCGAAATAGTTAAAAAAATCAAAACAAATACAAAATTGTGCATTTCTCAGGTTTAAGTCTCTGATGTTACCAAACAGTAGAATCAAATAAAATTCTTCACTGATTTCTATTCTCTGAATTCTATTCTCTACTTCATTTCTAATCTCTGAAATTCTCTCTACCAAACGTGCCCTAAACTTACAGTAGGCTTTGTTGTCATGAGTTCTTTATTTACCAATTTTGTAGATTCTTGTCCCTTCATCAGGATACTTGTGTTACCAGGTTTCTTTGTCCCTTTATCATGTACCTTTTCCTTCTCAGGACAGCTTTTAATGATGTGTCCCCTTTGTCTGCACTTGTAACACTTCTGTTTTCTGTTTCTGCTTTGAGATATTGTAGAATTGTACAACTTTATTTCTTCCAATTTCCTTCTCAACATGTCCTTGTAATCATGGGTAATCTGCCTGATGCAGTTTCCAAGTCTTGCCTCTTTTTCCCTTTTCAATTGTCTTTGAATGAAACCATAGTGTAGTCTCTTTCTTGGAGGTCTCCCAAGACTTTTGCTCTGGTACCAAATGTTAGGAAGGCCACAGGCACTAGAACTTGGCCTTGACCATCTTTCCTCCAGAAAGGTATTTGTGTTTACCATGTTGATTGACAAAAGAGTGAAAAGGGATTTGATTCACAGTGTGTATATATGTGCAGTATGCAATGAAGTATGAAAACAGAATTTTGGAGGGAAAGTAACACAAGATAAATCTGTAAAATGATTGATTGATTATCTGTCATACATACATGCTATTTATACATCATGAAAAGGCATGAGATGAAAGGTTGTGTTGATTCAAACGAACCAACAGATGTGTCCCTTCACATATAACTGCCTTATAACTAACATAACTAACTGTCTTATGGGTCTGTTGGCCTTTGGCCCAGACTAGAATTCGTGCAGCCCTTTATTTCATATACAATGAGCCTGCAAGTCTTAACTAGAACTAAAAACTACATATAAATATTAATACTATGAAACTGTTTGAGGAAAATATGATCTTAAGCTTCCAACAGTTACTGCTTCTACGCATACCCCTACTGCCAAGTCGTATGTCTTTATTGCCATGTCAAATGCCTCTACTTCTGGGCTGACTTCTAGTGCCGCTCTGAGTGTGTGACTCGAACTGGTTTACCTAAGGAGAATAATATGAGGCCGATCTCATATATTAATGTCGTTACATGGGAACCTACTCCTAAAAAGGTAAACTTTCATCATTTTGAAAACAATCTTAATTGTGAAAATTCTGATATTACTATTCCTTTTTGCGGCTGTAGAAGAGATTGCTGGCCGATTTGAGAAACTTTATTTTTATCGATAAATGTATTGCATTCCTGGTTGTTGAATACTATGTGCATAATATTTGGGCGAATTATGGTATTGAAAAGGTAATGAGAAATTCAAATGGCTTATTCTTATTCAAGTTTAATACTAAAAAAGGTATGGAAGATGTTTTAGAAAATGGCTCATGGATGATCCGTAATGTTCTGATAATTTTGAAACTATTTTCGCTAGACACTAGTTTACAAAAGGAGAATCTTAGCAAAGTGCCGGTGTGGGTAAAACTTAACAATGTTTTTATTGCAGCTTTTAATGCTGATGGTTTGAGCTTTATTGCCACTAAACTTGATGAACCAAAAATGCTTGACTTGTTTACTAGTGTTATGTGTGTTGATTCTTGAGGTAGTAATAGTTTCTCACATGCGTTGATTAAGCTGGATGCTACTTTTGAATTTAAATATGAATTAGTTGTGGCTTTTCCTCGTCTTAATGGTGTGGGATATGCCAGAGAAACAATACAGGTGACATATGAGTGGAAGCCTTCGCGGTGTTGTTCGTGTAGAATCTTTGGTCACTTGATTGATCAATGTCCTAGAAATATTGTTCATGCATCCTCAACATTTGAAAATGATGGATTTCAAGAGGTAGGGAACAAGCGTTCAAATGCTTCGAAAACTGTCCATAATTGTAATAATAATAGTGGTGGACGACCACTCAAGTCTAAGTTTCGATATGAGCTGAAGGGTGTGGGAAATACTTCCATGGAAACGGTTCGGGTCCAAGTACATCTAATGAGGGTAATGAGCATAATATTGTCTCAGGAAATCGTTCGAGTCTTAATACTTTTAAAGATGGTACAAATGGTAATGCTTCAGGAACTACCTTTGGGTAATACTTCTAATCCTACTAATGGATCCTACAGATCGTTTGTGAAGACAAAGTCTAGTACTCCTGTTTTTAATCTGCTTTCTACCCTTAAGGAAGATAATGATTATTCTATGGATGACTTGTTTAATGATAGAAGGAAGAAGGTGGAGCTTCTCCTAGGAAGACTAATATTTGGTCAAGTTAGAATGTGGAGATGGCTTTCTCTCCTGAAACGAAGATTCACTACATTGATATAGATGATTTGGAATTTGCAAACATTAATAAGATGGTGGAGGAAGCGGAGCATGGGAATGTTCCAAGCGAACATGGTTGATGATTAGGCATTTTCTTATGAGTTAATGTAATTTTTTTAATTTGGTTGCTATGTTGTGTCACATTTACTTTTAGGTAGGTGTTTTCTGAGATTGACATGTCAATCTTATGTGGTTTTTATTTGTTTCAACCACAAATAATGCATTTTTGTTTGCCTATGTAACGGGCTGTGATGTAGGACTTCAGCTACATCATTTATACTTTAACATTTTTTGATGTATGCATTTATCGGGGAAACCTTTTACCAAAAAGAAAAAAATAATGACTGCAAATATGGCTTTGACAAGGTGAAATGATCATAGGTTCCGCCAAAGGAAAAGAACGATTGTTGGTCTAGATGGATAAATGCTAAATGGCCCTGGTGCTGAATCATTCAACTAACTCACCCCCTTATACTAGTTGTTAACTTGGCATCTGTATATGTGTCCCGAGTATCCAAACTTGTGAACAGAACAAAATAAATACTTGTAATAATCCTTTTAAGGAACTGAAATAATCCTTTTTCTAAGGAACTATAATAATCATTATAACTCTCATGTATGTAATAATAAAGTGTTTATATATTGTTAATCGGTCGGCTTACGAGCATAATACCAAACTTACCGATATGAACTATGTAGACACACTATTCATGTTAAGTATGAGAGACACCTTCAAGATGATCAAGTTGTAAAGTTTTTATCACGTTCCGGATGAATGTCTTAAGAAAATCTTCTCGGATGTGTTGAAGAATATGAAGACGCTTAGACAAGCTGTTAGAGGAGTTTAGGTTGGTCGTAATTGGTACGAATGAGGGGAAGTCAAATTTGGCTGAGAAGTGGGCCAATTCTGACGTGGTTTCTTCTACTTACGGGAATTCATCTGAGGCATTTAGTAGTCCAAATACTACCCTTCTAGCAATAAGGATTAATGACCTAGAAAGACAAATGTTGGATAAGAAACGTGTGCTTGTTGATGATGATGGGAAGCTGCTAGAAAAGGAGATAAATATGTCATCGTTTTGCATGCCTAGTACTTCTATGGGGAACGACTGGAAGAGTCGGATGATGAAATTGAGGAGCTTGATGATGATATTGCTCGATATATGTCTTTTACGAATCAAGCATGTGGAGGAGAAAATGATGCAGGTTTACTTGAGGAAGAAGATTTTGATTGCTACGATGGATACGAGGATCAGGTTTATGATTTACGTGAGGTGTAACGGGCTTTTTGTGATCAATTTGACATCCTTCTTCGTAGTCGTGTTAAGAAGTAGTGCTAGTGTCATCGTTATTTTTATTTTGTTAGTTCATAAGATTAACATATCTCTCTTAAGATAGGTTCGGTTTGCAGCATAATAGGTGCGTTGTTTGTATATCTAATGGGGCGTGATGAAGGATTTACTCTCATCCTATGTAATTAAACATTTTTTGGAGTAATATATTACCAGGAAACCTTAAAAAAAACTATGTAGACAACCTTCAAACTTTGTTGTTATCTTTGGCACGCTTTGAATATTTTTAGATAAACTCAATGTTTCGAGAAATATAGCAAAACCACTAGTCTTCCATAGGTATACATTTTTTTAAACTACTATGGTTTAGTTAAGAACTCTTACTATATATATATACATTTTCTTAAACTTCTATTTGATTAACATGTTTCTTGTAGAATTAAGGGAAAAGACAATCCATTATGAGAAGTCTGGAATACATTCCAATACAAGTGTGGAAATATAATGGTACTGATATGACTAAAGCTTGTGATAGTCAATATCTAAACTAGACTACTATATTAAAAGAACTACTACTGCAATCTAAAGCTAACATACGAAACTTGGAACAATTTTCTATTCTTTCTTCTTCATTCATTCTCAATGCAAAGTACAAATATTTATAGTAAACAATAAATAACTACTCCCTAAACTCTAGGACATGACTGAGAACATGGGTGACTCTACCACTACTTACTAAACTTTAGGAATGTAAACTAGTAACTACATGCATGCAACAGAACTTAACTAAGAACATGGGTGACCAAGTCCTAAACTAACACTAAAAACTAAAGGAAACTTGATTTTCCACTTGTACTAGTAGCCCACGTATCAATACTCCCCGAAATAAAATTATTGGATCAATTCGTGCTTGGCCAACTACTTCCTCGCGATTTTATTCCTGTAAAAGGAATGGCAAACGAGCAATAGAAATGCTAAGGTAGATATGAGTGACATAAAGACCGAGACTTCCATCTGATGACAGAAGGAACGATATATATTGCAAAACTTGTTCCTTGAATGAGAGTTCTCTTTGATTCCTATGTATCCAGTCGCTACTGCTGCTCCAGTGGCCGAAGCCACAATACCAAAAAACAGCTGCACACACCATACACGTTAGTTCAACTATAAGGACTGTTCCGTGAATCTTAGTGGTCTTATACTGTAATAATATAAGGTTCACAAAGTAGACCTTCTTAAACACGAAAAGTGTTGATATATAGTTATGATCAATGAGGGCCTAGAAGATTGAGGTGCTAACAAACTAATGGCCATGTTCGATGATATTAATTACTGTATTAGGGTACAAGAGCTTACAGAATCTAGTATCTCGAGATAAAACTGCAGCGATCAATATTTACCCTCCTTTCTTCATGAGTGCTAAAACTGATAACACGCAAGTGATGATGCTATACAAGCAAGCGACCGTGATTGCTGATACATAGTATCTGCATCATAAAAAGAAAAAAAACTTAAGTTCATATTCCAAAGACCAAAATGTACATGGACAAAATGAGTTTCAATATCTGTTGTTAAAAAGATGAGAAATGGTTGAGAGACTTAATTCTATGTCAAACTTTGTACCTAAAACTAAGTAACATTCAGGTTCAGACATCAAAGTTGGTATAAGTTTAGGATGTCAAACTTACATGTAAGCTGGGGACTGGTTAAAACTTGCATCCAACGGTAC
The DNA here is from genome assembly GCA_026074375.1 of Tanacetum coccineum. NCBI lineage: Eukaryota > Viridiplantae > Streptophyta > Magnoliopsida > Asterales > Asteraceae > Tanacetum > Tanacetum coccineum. Next base: position 12,866 of record BQNB010005638.1, read on the forward strand.
TTTCATAGTGGGCGAAATGGGTATCATCTTGGTTTCTTTAGAAGTGACCATAGCGATGAGCGCAACATTTGTAGTTGCAAACAAAACCGCTCTCAAAGTTGCATCAACTACCCCGTGGTTCTTGACACCATCTTTTAGTGATTCGGACCACTTCATCGTTGTCTCCATATCGTAGGCGGTATGTGAAGGAGGTTTGGTGTCAATGGGTGCCATGACCAAAGAAACAGGCCGGTACATGGAGTATTTATGGCTTTTACCCAAAAAAGTCAAAGGATAAACGTGTTGACTACAAGTTACCGGTTAAACATAAAAAAGGTACAAGTAGCAAGTAAAATTGCTGACGTGGCATACGGTTAAATGACTTATTTAAGAATTAGTAGAGTATAATGAGTTATAATTGTAAGTACGTAGAGTATTTATGGCTTTTACCCTTTTTCTAATTAGATGGGTGATTTTTAATTCCATGCACCTGTCAGTGTTGAAATGAATACCTCAGCCCATTACATTAGCTTTGCAAATTGAAGTGGTGGTTTTGTTTCTACTCATTTGTTTTTTACCTCACACTCATTTCACACGTCTTCTACTATTTGAGATCGTACTTAATTAATATTTGAAATGACAACGTGCTAGCTACTTGATTGCCTTATGTCTATCTAGATAACCTGAACAGTCAAAAACTTCATCCGGTTCTAGATTTACTGCTTGCCAATATAATGCGATTATAAATGTACATGCAAATACACCACACTTAGGCCAGACGTAATAAGAACACCCGACAACCAACTTCATCATTGTCATTAAATAAATAGACACACGCAACAAACTTCCCACGACTCGGTTGTTTGCACAACGAGTCTTGCAAATTCTTGCTTCAAGACGTGTCTAAAGGGGAGGGGTAATAAAGAGTACACGTCCTCCATGGGCCAAGACTCGGTCTTCACTTCTTTATTACGCCCGATCTTATACTTATCTACACATTCGTTCAAGAAGACCGAAACGTAACCATTTTTAATGTTGGTGGCTTGTGTTATTGCTTCAGTTTGTAAAATGTGATGGTAGATTATTTAATGATTTTTAATCATTCTTTAATCTTTCTCCCGCGATAAACGAAAATCTTTACATTTAAACCTCGTTGAAATCGTAATTTTTAAGGTATCACTTTTTATGTATAAGATTACAAGGATAATAGGTGATACCGTAATAATAACTGATTTTGAGTAAAAAGTTTATATTAAAATAAATATGTTACGATAATGTATGCATGCCTTCTAGTACATATTTGACATGTCAAATAAAATACCCTTTTTCAACTAAGTTTTTGCCATCCAATTTATAAAGACACTTGTAGGCTGCTCTTTACCTATGCGTGAGACGCATGTAAATTTGCAATCACAAGGTAATTATACGCTTTTCCGTGAGACGGTGAGTGTTACATAATTACTGTTTTAAAATTGGACGACTTAGCGTTGTTGTGGTTAGACCTGTTAACACGTGGCATAGATGGGATGAAACATGCTTACTAGATATTATTGTATAAAGTAAAAATCCCATATGGTTTAGGAATTGCAAAAGTTGTGAATTATCAATCGTTGATTACCTTTTGAATACACCATCACTAGCAGATCAACTGATGTGGTGGGGGTATGTCAAGTTGGGTCCTAACCTTAGGAAATTAATAGTTTATTTATATAAACGTGGGTAGTTAATTTTCTTCAAGGGAGTATATCGAAAATACTAATTATTGAACTTTACTATGTTTGTAAATGGCACTACCTGTCTAAAACATAAACCATTCGGCTTTCAGGTCGATGTTTGAAATTTCTGGAAATAATTTCAATGACTGGTTTCGTCAATTTAAGATGGTCTTGAGAGTTGAAAGGAAATTGTTTGTCATTGAACAACCTATTTCTCTTGCTTCACCTACCGATTCTGAGTACTTGCGCAGTGGAATGCGGTATATGATTCATAATGAGGAGCTTGCTCTTATGCTTGGGAAGTATGACTCTGAACTTTAAGACAATTCAAAAATTCCTTACATTATGAAATGCTTCAGGAGCTTAAATCCATGTTTGAGAAACAAGCTAGAGTGGAGTGGTTTGACCTGATCCAAACTTTCCATGCTTGCTAACAGGATGAGAGAAAACTAGTTGGCCCATATGCCATTAGATGAAGAATTATGTGGAACTGGAATGTCTTGGTTATGTGCTCTCACAAGAGCTTAGTGTTGGTTTAATTTTGAATGGCCTCACTACAATAAGCATAACATGGGGAAGACAGTTGGTGAACTACATGCTATGCTCAATGAGTATAAAAAAGGTTTTACTAAAAAGGCTGAAACACCACAAGTAATGATGATTAAAGGTGGTAAAATCCAGAAATCCAATAAGAAATCGCTTAAAGCTAAAGGTAAGGGTAAAGCTAATGGCAAGGGAAAGGATAAACAAGTTTATATCCCTAAGCCTAAAAACCCTAAGCCTTCTGCTAAAGAGCACCCAGCTAAGGATGACACCTGCCACCACTGCAAAGAGGTTGGTCATTGTAAGAGGAATTGTCCTGCTTACCTTGCTGAGTTGATTAAGAAGAAGAAGCAAGTTGGCACTGCCAGTTCTTCAGATATCTTCATAATAGAATTATTTTATTTTCCTAATAAATCCTGGGTGTATGACACTTAGTTTTGTGGTACTTATTATTTGTACACAAAACAGGATTTAGGATTGAAAAGAAGCTGAAACGAGGATCTCTTTACTTGTACGTGGGCAATGGTGTTCGTGCACAAGTAGAAGCAATCAGAAGTTTTGACTTAGTTTTACCAATGGCCTTGTGATTTGTTTAGACAATTGTCATTATGCACCTACTATAACTAGAGGTGTAGTTTCAGTTTCTCGTTTGGTTGACAATGGATTTGTTCAATGTTTTACGGATTGTGGAATTTCAGTTTCAAAGAATGGTGTTCTTTATTTTAATGCTGTTCCTCGTAATGGTATTTATGAAATTGATATGCATGATCTTGTACCAAATGTTAATTCTATTTATAATGTTAGCAATAAAAGAGTCAAGCATAACTTGGACTCCACTTATAAAACTGTCCATAATTGTAATAATAATAGTGGTGGACGACCACTCAAGTCTAAGTTTCGATATGAGCTGAAGGGTGTGGGAAATACTTCCATGGAAACGGTTCGGGTCCAAGTACATCTAATGAGGGTAATGAGCATAATATTGTCTCGGGAAATTGTTCGAGTCTTAATACTTTTAAAGATGGTACAAATGGTAATGCTTCAGGAACTACCTTTGGGTAATACTTCTAATCCTACTAATGGATCCTACAGATCGTTTGTGAAGACAAAGTCTAGTACTCCTGTTTTTAATCCGCTTTCTACCCTTGAGGAAGATAATGATTATACTATGGATGACTTGTTTAATGATAAAAGGAAGAAGGTGGAGCTTCTCCTAGGAAGACTAATATTTGGTCGAGTTATAATGTGGAGATGGCTTTCTCTCCTGAAACGGAGATGCACTACATTGATATAGATGATTTGGAATTTGCAAACATGAATAAGATGGTGGAGGAAGCGGAGCATGGGAATGTTCCAAGCGAACATGGTTGATGATTACGCATTTTCTTATGAGTTAATGTAATTTTTTTAATTTGGTTGCTATGTTGTGTCACGTTTACTTTTAGGTAGGTGTTTTCTGAGATTGACATGTCAATCTTAAGTGGTTTTTATTTCTTTCAACCACAAATAATACATTTTTGTTTGCCTATGTAACGGGCTGTGATGTAGGACTTCAGCTACATCCTTTATACTTTAACATTTTTTGATGTATGCATTTATCGGGGAAACCTTTTACCAAAAAGAAAATAATAATGACAGCAAATGTGGCTTTAACAAGGTGAAATGATCATAGATTCCGCCAAAGGAAAAGAACGATTGTTGGTCTAGATGGATAAATGCTAAATGGCCCTTGTGCTGAATCATTCAACTAACTCACCCTCTTATACTAGTTGTTAACTTGGCATCTGTATATGTGTCCCGAGTATCCAAACTTGTGAACAGAACACAATAAATACTTGTAATAATCCTTTTTAAGAAACTGAAATAATCCTTTTTCTAAGGAACTATAATAATCATTATAACTCTCATGTATGTAATAATAAAGTGTTTATATATTGTTAATCGCTCGGCTTACGAGCATAATACCACACTTACCGATATGAACTATGTAGACACACTATTCATGTTGAGTACGAGAGACACCTCCAAGATGATCAAGTTGTAAAGTTTTTATCACGTTCCGGATGAATGTCTTAAGAAAATCTTCTCGGATGTGTTGAAGAATATGAAGACACCTAGACAAGCTGTTAGAGGAGTTTAGGTTGGTCGTAATTGGTACGAATGAGGGGAAGTCAAATTTGGCTGAGAAGTGGGCCAATTCTGACGTGGTTTCTTCTGCTTACGGGAATTCATCTGAGGCATTTAGTAGTCCAAATACTACCCCTCTAGCAATAAGGATTAATGACCTAGAAAGACAAATGTTGGATAAGAAACGTGTGCTTGTTGATGATGATGGGAAGCTGCTAGAAAAGGAGATAAATATGTCATCATTTTGCATGCCTAGTACTTCTATGGGGAACAATTGGAAGAGTCGGATGATAAAATTGAGGAGCTTGATGATGATATTGCTCGATATATGTCTTTTACGAATCAAGCATGTGGAGGAGAAAATGATGCAGGTTTACTTGAGGAAGAAGATTTTGATTGCTACGATGGATACGAGGATCAGGTTTATGATTTACGTGAGGTGTAACAGGCTTTTTGTGATCAATTTGACATTCTTCTTCGTAGTCGTGTTAAGAAGTAGTGCTAGTGTCATCGTTATTTTTATTTTGTTAGTTCATAAGATTGACATATCTCTCTTATGATAGGTTCGGTTTGCAGCACAATAGGTGCGTTGTTTGTCTATGTAATGGGCCGTGATGAAGGATTTACTCTCAACCTATGTAATTAAACGTTTTTTGGAGTAATATATTACCGGGAAACCTTTAAAAAAAACTATGTAGACAACCTTTAAACTTTGTTGTTATCTTTGGCACGCTTTGAATATTTTTAGATAAACTCAATGTTTCAGGAAATATAGCAAAACCACTAGTCTTCCATAGGTATACATTTTTTTAAACTACTATGGTTTAGTTAAGAACTCTTACTATATATATATACATTTTCTTAAACTTCTATTTGATTAACATGTTTCTTGTAGAATTAAGGGAAAAAACAATCCATTATGAGAAGTCTGGAATACATTCCAATACAAGTGTGGAAATATAATGGTACTGATATGACTAAAGCTTGTGACAGTCAATATCTAAACTAGTCTACTATATTAAAAGAACTACTACTGCAATCTAAAGCTAACATACGAAACTTGGAATAATTTTCTATTCTTTCTTCTTCATTTATTCTCAATGCAAAGTACAAATATTTATAGTAAATAATAAATAACTACTCCCTAAACTCTAGGACATGACTGAGAACATGGGTGACTCTACCACTACTTACTAAACTTTAGGAATGTAAACTAGTAACTACATGCATGCAACAGAACTTAACTAAGAACATGGGTGACCAAGTCCTAAACTAACACTAAAAACTAAAGGAAACTTGATTTTCCACTTGTACTAGTAGCCCACGTATCAATACTCCCCCCGTGAAGATGAGCCTTGTCCTCAAGGCTCACATTGTTAGAACTCTGAACACGGAGATCCAAGGGTGGGTCGTGTCCTGTTTGTAGGAGAAGAAACTTGGGTGGGTTGCATTTGTGTCCCGGGCTGTATTTCTCCGGACAATTGAAACAAAGGCCATCAACACGTCGTTGTTGCATTTCTGCAGGGCTTAAACGCTTGATCGCTAGTGCCTCGGATGTAGGGGCAGGAGTCGCTGTCAAGGATGAATTCTGTGGTGGCGAAATCTGGTCATTTGTTTTGTCCTCGATAAGTTTCGCAAGACCGATGGCTTGAGTGATGGTGTGAGGTCATAAAATGGCGAGTTCTTGCTGGATGTCTTGACGGAGACCCGAGAAAAAACAATTAAGTAATGCTTCTGGTGGAAGCCCAACTACACAGTTGCTCAATCTTTCAAACTCCGTCTGGTATGCGGTGACAGTAGAAGTTTGCTGAAGTTTGAAAAGTGCGGCATGATGATTATCGTAAGTTGATGGACCAAATCGTGTTTCGAGGGCACGTGTGAACGCTTCCCACGTGGTAAGGAGACGATTGTTGAAGACGTACTTGTACCAACTTAGAGCGTCTCCAGTGAGGTGAAAGGCAATCATGGAAAGACGTTGGGGTGGTGTGATGTTGTAAAAACTGAAGTATTGATCGGCTTGAAAAAGCCAATCAAGAGGGTTTGATCCGTCAAATGCCGGAAGGTTGAGTTTGGGCGGCCAAATTTTCAGCCCATAAGGCATTGGTGGCGCGTTGTTTGGTGGTTGCTGGTGGGTTCTTCCATGATTTTGAGCAATGGTCGAGATGAGGGTGGCGGTTTGTTCATATTGTGCCACGAGTTGCTTGGATATTACATCGAGTTGTGAAGATGATTGTGCTTGGGTGGCCTTAATGTTTTCGTTGGTGATGGTTTGGGACTCGAGAAGCTTGGAGATATTGGCAGCCATGGCTGCCATTGTTTCTTCTAGTGGTGGGTTGTCTTTTTTAGGAGGCAATATCTAAACTAGACTACTATATTAAAAGAACTACTACTGCAATCTAAAGCTAACATACGAAACTTGGAACAATTTTCTATTCTTTCTTCTTCATTCATTCTCAATGCAAAGTACAAATATTTATAGTAAACAATAAATAACTACTCCCTAAACTCTAGGACATGACTGAGAACATGGGTGACTCTACCACTACTTACTAAACTTTAGGAATGTAAACTAGTAACTACATGCATGCAACAGAACTTAACTAAGAACATGGGTGACCAAGTCCTAAACTAACACTAAAAACTAAAGGAAACTTGATTTTCCACTTGTACTAGTAGCCCACGTATCAGGTACATTGAAATAAAATTATTGGATCAATTCGTGCTTGGCCAACTACTTCCTCGCGATTTTATTCCTGTAAAAGGAATGGCAAACGAGCAATAGAAATGCTAAGGTAGATATGAGTGACATAAAGACCGAGACTTCCATCTGATGACAGAAGGAACGATATATATTGCAAAACTTGTTCCTTGAATGAGAGTTCTCTTTGATTCCTATGTATCCAGTCGCTACTGCTGCTCCAGTGGCCGAAGCCACAATACCAAAAAACAGCTGCACACACCATACACGTTAGTTCAACTATAAGGACTGTTCCGTGAATCTTAGTGGTCTTATACTATAATAATATAAGGTTCACAAAGTAGACCTTCTTAAACACGAAAAGTGTTGATATATAGTTATGATCAATGAGGGCCTAGAAGATTGAGGTGCTAACAAACTAATGGCCATGTTCGATGATATTAATTATTAGGGTACAAGAGCTTACAGAATCTAGTATCTCGAGATAAAACTGCAGCTTCATGATGTTTCCTCCTTTCTTCATGAGTGCTAAAACTGATAACACGCAAGTGATGATGCTATACAAGCAAGCGACCGTGATTGCTGATACATAGTATCTGCATCATAAAAAGAAAAAAACTTAATTAAGTTCATATTCCAAAGACCAAAATGTACAAGGACAAAATGAGTTTCACATTCAGGTTCAGACATCAAAGTTGGTATAAGTTTAGGATGTCAAATGTCAAATTAAGCTTGCGTTACTTACATGTAAGCTGGGGACTGGTTAAAACTAGCATTCAACGGTACTTTCATAGTGGGCGAAATGGGTATCATATTGGTTTCTTTAGAAGTGACCATAGCGATGAGCGCAACATTTGTAGTTGCAAACAAAACCGCTCTCAAAGTTGCGTCAACTACCCCATGGTTCTTGACACCATCTTTTAGTGATTCTGACCACTTCATCGTTGTCTCCATATCGTAGGCGGCATGTGAAGGAGGTTTGGTGTCAATGGGTGCCATGGGCAAAGAATATCGATGCTAAGAAACTAAAATATTTGTTGCTTAATTATCAATGTGTGATTTTAACTTTATGATACATTATGTTATTTATACAAGACTAAAGTACACTTTAGCAAGAGAATCTTGAGAATAATAAGATATCATTTGTTTGTGTCAATATATTCATGTTTCAACATCACTTTTCATATTTTTCGTTGTTTTTTTATTCGTTTTTCTAATTAGATGGGTGACGGAAATACATTTATAATTCCATGCACCAATCAGTGTTGAAATGAATACCTCAGCCCATTATAAGCTAGCTTGCAAATTAAGTGGTTGTTTCTACTCATTTGTTTTTTACCTCACACTCATTTCACACGTCTTGTAATATTTGAGATCGAACTTAATATTTGAAATCAGAACGTGCTAGCTACTTGAATGCCTTAAGTTTACCTACAAAACCTGAACAGTCAAAAACTTCATCCGGTTGATCGATTGGATTAGAGTAGCTTCTAGATTTATTGTTTTGCCAATATAATGCGATTATAAATGCACATGCAAATACACCACATGCTCGCTATGCATGAATTATAGGAATGGCGTAACTCAACCCTATAACACCAGCCCACCCCGAGTCATAGTATCTCGCGTTAAAATCACCAGTCAAGTTATATCCTATTTTAATTCTTATGTGTGTGTTTTGTATTTGTGTTTTATTGGGTTAAATATGAGCGAGGGATGTCCTATAACTTGACTGATAGAGAGGATAGTTTTGAGTTAAGTTTAGAGTTATAAAAGAAAAGTGATAAAGTGACAACACGTTTTGCTATAATACAAGCTTATCATCGATGTTCTTATGGTTATACCACTACTACAGAAAATGCTAAAAAGAACGGTTAAAAAGCCTCATATAGATCGGCAACCAACCACTCTAACTAAGAGTGAACTTTATGAGCGGATACACATATAGATCGGTTCATAACAGATCTTTTTAAAGCTACAGAAAGAACAACTAATAACAAAAAAGCGTTCTATTTGATGCTACCTAGGTGATCTGTTTGGTGGTTGTTGGAGTAGTTAGATCGGTTAATTAAAAAATACTATACCTTTTTTAATAGTACGGAATTTTGATTTTCCCAGAATTTAATCAAACAAAAGTGCAGGTTTCGAATTCCATTTATTAATACACAATAATATTCTTATACAAATAACTTCGATAAAGATCAACATTCAAGTTACAAACCAAAATAACTTCAACTAAAAAATGACAATTGCAACATAAGTCAAAACACTCAAAATACGAGCTTCACAAGTCGTACTAGCTACTACAAAATTCCAAGCTGTTCCGTTTCAAATATATAGGTAGAGATCCACTCCCACCTCAAAATAAGAAAAGCAATCAAGGATGCAAAAGAGTAAAGCTCGATGACCTTTAGAACCATTTCTTTACGGCCTGTCGTTGTTGTTGCTGCCCTTGTTACCCGCCGTCAAAACACAAGTTACGATCTACAATGAGATGTAATTTACAGCCACAAAGACACTAGACAAATAACTAAAATTTACCAGTAGTGCTCATGGTCCAATTACACTAATATAGACAGGTTATAATAAAACTGCATATTGAATAAGACTCAGGATAGCATCCAAGTTTCACGTCACCCTGCCAGGGACAAGAGGTGTATAAATCTCAATACAGACATGCTTTCACAGGCAGAGTGGTTGAGGGGCAGACTTTAATCATCTTAAAAACTGCACTATAAATCTTTTTGCTAGGGGAGAATCACAAATATAGTCATATATTTTAAAACATTTACACTAAAAAAATATCTCCATCAATACTTTCAACATGAAGAATTATGATTATTTGTATATGACTATATGTACATTTCATAAGTCAGTGACTCTAGCTAAATAGATAGCATCAAAGGAAAACGCAACATGAGACCTCTACTTCATTTATATACAAAGATATTAGCACAAAATCGTTATTGAGAGTGAAAAGAAAAGGTCAAACAGTCATTACGTACTAGTGTACTACAATGGAGTGGCAACAATACAAAGATTGCTTAGATTGGGTAGTAACATACCTCATCAGTCGGTCTCGTGCCACAATGAAAACCACGCACTGACGACAGCGTCCATCTCACTTAAACTTAATGGCCTCTTTTCACCCCAAGGTTGCTATATGCACCATTATAAATAAAAATTGTTATATTACATGATGGAGATTGATTGGTGTTTATATCAATGGCCTCTTTTCACCTACGGGAAGATCTTTAACTTTGTTTATCCCTCTCTTTTTCCGTGGTTTTTCCAAGATGGAGATTGATTGGTGTTTATCCTGTACAATAAAGATAATGAGTTGTCAAGATTAAACACCAACACATAAAATACATAATCAAGAGACTAAAATCTGAACTCAAAAGAATAAACATTTCTAAACCTTGGTGAATTGACAGCTTAAACATTCATACATTTCTGAATTGACACACTAAAATCTGATCCACAATAATATTGCTACTTGAATATTGTTAAAAGTGCCACTACAGATGCATTCATTCAATGGAAGTTATTCCTGTGCCTTATTGAAGCTAACATAAAAAGAAAAAAAAGACCTTAAAAAGAGACATGTTCTCTTGGTACGAAAAAACCAAATATTATGAGTTTCCAATGCAACAAGAAAAAAGATACAAGAACAAGTCTCTTGCAAATACTCTAATCTATCATTGGTAATATACAAGCAAACATAGAAGTGAGGACTTGGTGAAGCTATGCATTCGAGGCTACTTCTAAGTTACATCAGATCATATACACTATTCCCTTTCTATGAGTCACTAACTATATAAATTACAGCCATCTTTTTGACAACGACAATGACTTTGCTATCACTACAAGAAAAAGGGGCTTTAGTGACAAAAATTGAGTGACGACTTTCTCTTTTGGTCACTATTCGGTGACGATATAATTTATGGTCACTATTTTTCGTCACTGATAAAAAGAAAGTGACGAAACTTATATATGGTCACTATGTAGTCACTAAATTATATTATAGGTATTTTTATCTAGAGTAGTAATTACATATAGGGGTGAGCATATCGGACGGGACCGAATCAAAAAACTGGCCCGGACCAAACCTATTTTGGTCCGGTCCTCGGGAGGGGTGCGGGGCGGTCACTCAGTCCACAACTTTACCATCGTGTTCAAGTCCAGTTCAGGTCTTTATAACAACCGACCAATCATGCCATCACCGGCCCAACCAACGAAGAACTGGACTGGACCGAACACATTCTGGTCCGTCCTCGATCCGTGGTTTTTTGGTTTAAAAAAAAAACTAAAACGGTCTCGTCCGGTTGGACCCGATGCTCTCCACCTAATTACATAGTATTAACATATTGTATATTTATCTAAAAATCGTAAACTCTAACGCAGTTAACAGGATGAAAAAACTTATAATATTGAGAGATTCTCCTTTGTGGTAATTCTCACTCTCCAGTCAACATATTATAGAAAGGGTTAATACACACAAATGTTACTAACAGTTTGCTCAAATGTTTACCTAAGTTTTACTAAAGTTTTTTCGTTCAAAAGTTACTCAACTTACTCAAGTATTTCGTGTGAATTTTTTAAGGGTTAGTAAAGCCCAGATAAATAAACCTTTATGTAAATGTTCAGTAACACCAAAAAATAAACCCGATACTTGAGTAACCGACTTTGTAACTGGTTTTAAAAGGTTCATTAAACCAAAATGATAAATCCGTATACTTGAGTAACCTATTTGTAACGAAAAAAACTTTAGTAACTTAAATGAACATTTAGGCAAACTTTAGCAACATATTTGTATATTAACCCTATTGGAAACGTAAACTCTCCACAATATTATTTTTCATTAAAGTATAATTTTTTTTAACTTAGATTAATAGTATCAAACATGTAAGAAAATAATTTGTATAAAAAATAACTTTACACCTACCTTACTTTTTACTACTCTTAAATTCCCAAACAAAAAAAAAATTACCCCACCCAAATCCCCAAATCAGTTTCATCATTCACTATCAGTGGTATCAAATCCCCAAATCAACGCCAATATCCTATTTCATACAGAATCGCCTAATCTATGCGCCGCCGGTAAACCCCAACGGCAACTTCCACCACCAACCGACGCATGCACCGGCTGCTTCACCGCGGCACTCAACCAATTTTCTCAATCGAAAAGGTATCTCATGTTATTGTGATTTTCATAGTGGTCTGATAAAATGATTTAATACTTGTGCATTTTTTAGTGTGTGCGCAAGTGTTTGATAAAATGCTTCAGTGAAAGCATTAGTAGTTGTGGCCCAAGTGTTTGATAAAATGCTTTAAAGGAAACATTATGTGTTGACTAGATCGATGCGCTTTTAGGTGGAATTAGGTGAAAGCATTAGTAGTTGTGGCCCAAGTGTTTAATAAAATGCTTCAAAGGAAACATTATGTGTTGGATTTGCTCGATGCTCTTTTAGTAGGAAGTATAGGTGAAAGCATTAGTAGTTGTGGCCCAAGTGTGTGCGTAATTTTGTTTGGTTTTGAAGTTGCGGTTGAGTGATTCGAACTCGTTAAAGGTTGTAAGCTCATATTTTATTGTTTATGAGCTTATCTACTTGAGCTTATTGTTTATTTAATCTTATACGCTCTGAGGGATAAAAAATGAACTTATGAATATTTGATGGGCTTATGAGCTTGGATTTTTATATTTGTAGGTTGAAATTCAAGTGAGGAAGATTTATTGTGTAGACAGGGCGGTTCCCGTGCTTCCTATATCTATTGAGGACGCTGCTAGAAGTGAAGCAGAAATTGAACAACTAGTTCGAGTTAATCAGGACACCCAGTTGAATAACAGGCAAATGGTTGTGTATTTGTCACAGTATGGGTGCGTAGACACTTGAGGAAGCACATCCAAAACGTACACGTGTTAGCTGTTGGTGTTGGCATAATGGGCTACATTGGTAACAAGGTGTATTTGTAGGATGGTTGACTTATCTGTAAATGACTGTTGTGCCTATTTGTAGGTTCTCTATTGAGCTTTAATGATTTTATAGGGTCTAGGTTGGAACCACTTGAAGCTTGTAAAGCTTTGGAGGTCACTTACTCTCTATAATATGTGTTTGTAAGATGATACAAGGAGGCATGTTTGTAACGATACAAAATATTACTGTAGTATCTGAGCTTGACCCTGATACATGGAAGCGTGTTTGTAATGATAGGTTATTGGTTGGGTTTGTGTCGAGTTTCATCTATACTACATGTTTTGTGAAAAAATGTTGTTTTTGAATGAAGTTAATATGTTAGATTTTTATTTTTATTGCTACAGATTTTCATATTTTAGTTCGCTGATGCAGTAAAATGAACGTTCTAATTTTTTTTGTTATATGTTCATAATTAGTGACCACTATTTTTGGTCTCTAATGCTACAGACTGTGACGACTTTTTTGTCACTTATAGTAAATTAGTGACGACTTTGTTCGTCACTTACGTAACTGTGACCAAATATTTCGTCACTAAGAGGGGAAAGAAGTGACCATTAATCTCGTCACCGATTAGTGACAAAATATTTTGGTCTCTAAATAATTAGTGACGGAGCTATAGTGACGACTAGTGACGACCATATATTTAGTCACTAAACGACTCTGTGACCATTTTTTACATTGTTAGTGACGAAACTCATTTCGTCACTAAAGGCCAATTTTCTTGTAGTGTATTTAAATGCATACATCACCCAAATTAAACACCTATAGCAAACAGAGAGTGCCACTAAGCTACGAATATATATGGTAAATTAAACAGATCAATACAAGGATGGCCCAATCTTATACAACTCCATATACCAAACACACCCTTAGCTCATTTGGGCATTTTCTAAAATTAGGCAAATAATACAAATTCAAAACGTAACCAAACATATTAATCAACAAAAATAATACTTTTAAAAAAACAATGTATGATGAATGAAAACGCAATTTTGGTTGGTACTATACACCCTGCCTTTCATTAATAATAATAAAAAAAAATAAAAAAAATAAATAAACAATAGGAGACCTGAGTAACATCATCTGCCATGTTAATATCGTCTTCTCCTTCAATATCAGGGTTGACTTGTTGTTTAGTAGAAACAGATTTACGCACCATGTCTTCTTCTCTTAGTAATTGATATCTCGTTGAACTGAGTCAGTAGATCTATTTTGTGAAAATGGTTAGGGTTTGTTTGGTGAGAGTGGTGAGGGATGTGGTGTGTGATTTTGGGGCATAGGGTTTTGTGTCTAACAATTTGGTGAATTTTGGTGTAAGTGGCAAATGAAATATTGTATCCCGCTAAAAATATTATAGTGAAACAGATCGGGTTTTTATCAATACCCGATTTATTTAGTTTCTCATGTTTATAGTGTTTTTTTTAAATATGCCAATTACGATTTATTTAGTTTCTCATGTTTATAGTGTTTTTTTTAATATGCCAATTACTATTATAGATGTTACGAGTAAAACATAAACTTTTTAAAAACATTACGATTATGTTTTGTTCCTGCAAAAGTAGTTAATAAACTAATCTTTTGAAAAAATAAAAAAGTATATAAATTAATGTTACGAATGATGTTTTGTTACCTGTGAGATGCGTGAAGTTTGTCAATCCTCAACCTTGTGGCCTTCTTGGTGGTCGGATCTTAGGTAAATGGTATTATCTAGAACTTCATCTACAGATTGAATACCAATAGAGAATGGAGGTAGCTCGTCAAACTGATTATACTCATCCTCATCCACGACCTCCTCAACACTAACTATATGTCGTTTGCTATGTATCACAATGTTCCATCTCGTATTGCTTGGGTCCTCAACATAGAATATTTGGGTAGCTTGTTTGGCTAGGATAAATGGATCAGACGAATAGCTATCTGTAGAAAGATTGACACATGTGAAACTATCCTTGTCAACTTTAACACCTCGTATGTTATCGACCCATTTGCACTTAAAGAGAGGTACGAAGAACGTATTGTAATCCAATTCCTAAATTTCTTTGATGACACCATAATACGACTCTTTGGCGACCGACAATCTTGAATTATCTGTTGTTGTTGCTACTAACTTCACTCCACTATTTTGAACGGTACTCTTTTCATCTTGTTCTTTTGTGTAAACCGTATATCCGTTAATGTCGTATCCTTGATAATCAAAAACACGTCGTGGGTGGTACGACAATTGTGTTACTTCAGCTTTAACTTTTGGGTATCTCGATTTTACAGTTTCTCTCAACCAGTTTGAAAATGTTCATTTGTGCTCCGTTTCTAACCAATGTAGCCTTTGACGAGTATTATTTCTTTTTAAAAGTGACATGTGTCCGTGTAGATAGGGTGCAATATATGTCATGTTTTGCAAGACTGAAAAGTGTGCTTGCTCCAAATCATGGTAGTTCGGTGTGACATCATTGCGCCCAATCGTCCCTTTCTCTTCGAGTCTACCCTCGTGTCGAGATTCAGGAATGCCAATATCTGGTATGCCATCGATATAACTTGTACAAAAACTAACAACCTCCTCTAAAACACACCCTTCAACAATACTTTCTTTCGGCCGAGGTCGGTTCCTTACATACCCTTTTAAGAAACCCATATATCTCTCGAATGGATACATGTAATGTAGAAATACAAGACCACGAGCCTTTATTTCTCCTACAATATGAGACACAAGATGAACCATAACATCAAAAAAGAAAGGTGGAAAGTACATCTCTAGTTGGCAAAGAGTAAGAATAATATCACGTTGCCATTCATCCAACTTTTCAGGGTCAATAACTTTCGAATGAATCATGTTGAAAAACAAACAGAGCTTTGTGATTGTGTGGCGAAGTCGAGGTGGCAATATTCCATGAATTACGATTGGTATCATTTGCGTTATTAAAACATGACAGTAGTGGGACTTCATACCAATCAACTTTAGGTCTTTCATTGACACCAACTTCTTAATGTTAGTAGAATAACCCGATGGAACTTTGATATCATTCAAGCATTGACAAAATTTAATTTTTTAGCCTTTGATAGGGTATAACAAGCAGCCGTCAAATATGTTCTTTTATTACTAATCTCTTATGGTGCAAGCTCATCTCTAATCCCCATCTCTACTATGTCCTTCTGAGCATTAATCCCATCTTTTGTTTTTCCTTAGATGTTTAACAATAAGCCAATCAAAATTTCACTAACAATTTTCTCAATATGCATTACATCAAGTGTAACCCTTGCGGATTTTCTAGTTCATAATGTTCTATTTTAGTCCTTTTACTTTTATCATTTTCTATTTTTGTCAGATCAATTCCCGTGATTTAATGGTAATCAGTTTATTATCTATTTGATCGTTAGTGCTATTATTCTCTTTAATTATCTAATTATTAGATGACTTTATTCATATTTTATCAATTTGCGGGAGGTTGTCCCGCAAATGGGTTAAAATATCAAACAAGGCGTTTCGACACGTCCGTTAATGTCCATATCAAATCTAAGACAATTTAACCCTAAAACCTATAATGTAAATAGTCAAAGTTTAAGTAAAAACATTTTTACATTCCTTAAAAATACTAGAAATCTTCGGGTCACATTTTAAATCGCGAGTTTAGGTCATTTAGTAACCCGATAAGAGCCAAAACGCACCTAGGATGCCTCCTAGGGTGCCCACGGTTCGAGCCCTACAAGGGGAACCACAAGGCAATTTTTTAGCTACCTTGTCCCATGCATGTACCAAGCCTTGTCTTATATGTTTTCAAAATACACACACATTCATTCATTATTTCACACAAATCAAATTTGCTCTCTCCTTTTCTTCTCTCTTGTTGCGTCCGAACTCCAACACACACCCAAACACCATAACTTCTATTTTTCATCAAGAAACATGAAGGATTAAACACTTCCAGGTTGATTCTAATAGGCGTGGTATCATTAAAACAACGTATAGGTTGTCGGTTTAGTGCTTATTCTCATTTTCAAAACCCTCTTTGTAAGCCATCTATTTCTTAAATATTTTTGTACTTTTAGTAGCGTTATGATGCATAGATAATAGTTGTATGGTGCGTTTTCTAAAAATCGAAAGCTTAAAATTTACAAACAAATATAAAAGGGGATCGTGGGTTTCGAACTCGAGTAAAAAGGGAACAAGGAAACACCATTTTATTTTTGTGGTTGTGATGGTTGAATGACATTTATGTACTAAACAGCTAAATACTTATCTAGCTTATTAATAAGCTTCGTATAGCTTATTTTGGATCTTATTTGCTCACGGCAATAAAAGGGAAAACCAAAGGAGTACTTTTGTTTATTTATCTTTTTCGCCATATTTTTGTAACTTATTGTTGTAGCTTATTTTGGTAACTAAAGGTACTTATAGCTTATTTGCTTAACTTCAAAACTAGCATAGCTTATTTTGGGCTTATATGACCCACAACCCAATAAGGCCCAATAAGCCGTGGCTTATTATGGACCTTATTATGGTCTGGCTTATTTTCATGGCTTTGGTTATAGCTTATTTTAATATTTAAGAACTCGCGTAGCTTAACGGCTTATTAATAAGCTATGGATAGTTTTTATGAGCTTAAAAGGCCACGACCCAATAAGCTAAGCCCAAACCATGGCTTAGTCTTGGTCCGTGAGCCTTGGGTTCTTTTGTAGATCATTCGTTGGACTTATTTTCTTAATGGACACGATAATGGGCCTAAAACGGGTTTTAATACTAATAACAATAATTTGGACTACTAATGGGCCTTAAGGCCCAATAAGCTAAAATTTGACATTTGAAGGATAAAAGCGAACTCTTGGCAACGAATTATACTAGTATGTAAATTTAGATAGTCAAATAGTCACTTGAAGGAAATGCGTCTTGATAAACAACACGAAACGTGGATTTTTGGTCTTTTTATCGGAATTGATTTATTTAGGGGAAAGTGTTTGATAAATGAGGTTTAAAACCTTAGAAATGTCTTATAAACAACTTGTTCATGCCGAAATTTCATAAAAATGTTATACTTAGAATATTTTACTAAAAACTTAATTTCTTAGAAATCTGACAAAAGACGAAATAATACAATATTATTATTTTAATAAACTGACTAAAAGACAAAAATGTATTTTATAATTTTATAAATTATACAACCTCTATTAATGACTTTACGTAACTAAAACGTATCACTTTCCATGACTAAATACAATTAAACTAGGTAACTTAAGACTACCGGATAGATTACCGGAACATATTTATTAATTACTATTATCTAAGTCTTGATATTTTTGCTCGTCTATTTTCTTAAATAGTATAAGTGTTGATAACAAAAAATATTTGATACTTTTTAGTGTCAATTTTCCCTTAAAAATACTTGCAATTGTCTTATAAATACTTGAATTCGATACTTTTACGATTATTTCACTATTTTTCAAGTAAAATGCAAGTAGGTGACAAGAGACACGGGAAAATGACGTAAAAATGAAGAAAACATGGATTCTTACGAGACTTTACGACGTAACACCTAAGATAGTGTTACGTCGTAACCTATTCAAGGCAAGACATGTCACCCAGCAAGATTACGGCATAACAACACGAGAAGATTACGCCGTAACATTATTATTATGGAAGGCTGAGTCGACCTAGTCAGCATTATGGCGTAACATGAATAATTAGTTACGTCATAACATAATTTATGCCTGCAACATGGAAAGCCTCGTCAGCACTTTACGGCGTAAAACTCTAGAAGGTTACACCGTAAAATATTCGAAATCTATAAATAGAGGCCTCATTTAGCCAATTTATCATCAACCATTCCACCACAGATATAAGGGGTGATCAAGGCCTCCATTGCTTGAAGAATTCCACTAAAAGTCCAAGGAAGATCACACTTTATTTAATTTTGTATTTAATCGTTCATAAACGAATCCTGTAAGAATTATGAGTTTTCCATCAATGATTATCTTTATTAATTCTTGCTTTGTTGTTACCATAAGCGGCTAAGCACTTCAAGTGCTAGCCTAGTCATGAATTTACTATTGTTATAATTCCTTTTTCCTGTTAGATCATTGTTTCGTTGGATATCCTTTTGACTATCGTGTAACCTTGGGTTTTGGTAGTATTGCGGGTGGTATAGATCATGTTAATCCTGTTACTAGATTACCACTTGAACATATGATTAGCAGGGTACTAGGGTTGGATAATTATTCTAACCCTAGTGTAGGAACTAACCCTGTTACCGCCTCTATCACTTAATATACTTAAAAAGCACAAGAACTCTTTCAGAGAGGGTTAATAATTTGTATAGGTTATTAGACTAGTTCTTGGGATAGTTGGGATTAATCACTATGACCTGGTTGCCCTACCTTCGTAACTTTCAAAGGATTCGGGATCGCAGGAATTATAGGACAGACTAAAGATATCTATTAAGGTCTATCGACTTTAGAAACCACCAATGAGACCAAGATGTAACATTGCACAGGAAAACATAATTATAATGATAGTAATGTAATGGCTAGGCTAGCACGATTCTCTCCCTGATTAATTCTATCTCTTTTAATTTTCGCATATTTACTTTCTTGTTTATCTCAAAATCAATCTTAAAACTACTTTAAAATGTAACACTTCAAATTAAGACTAATTAACACTTAGCTCTTGGGACGACCTCGAATTTACCATCTCTACACTACTCACGACCGGGTTCTCTGCCCGTTAGTGCGTTTGTAAAGGTAAAGTGAGTTTTATAAATTTAAAACTTGAATAAAATATATTTTAAAATTAAATACGCATCAAGTTTTTGGCGCCGTTGTTAGGGGGCTAAAAATTTAGTATTAATTTGATTTCTCATAATTATTTCTGTTTCTCTCTCTAACTTCTAAATTCTGCAGGAACTATGGCGGGAGTAGACATGAATACTCTCACTATGGAACAATACTTAGCATTATCACAAGAAAATCAGGCACCGGGCATGGTTAAACCAAATATCGGAGGCAATGTTAACTTTGAGATCAAGAGTCAATTCATCCGAGAATTAAGGGAATACACCTTCTTCAGAAATTAGAATGAGGATGCCCATGATCATGTAGATCGAGTCCTCAACATTGTAAGTTTGTTTAATATTCCCAGAGTATCACAAGACGTAGTATTACTATGTGTGTTCCCGTTCACTCTTACTGGATCCGCTAAAAGATGGGGATAGACTCACTCTAGGAGCTGTCAACACTTGAGACCTCCTTAAAAAGGCCTTTATCCAAAGATATTGTCTACCATCAAAGACCGCTAAACGACTTGAAGATATCCATAACTTCAAACAAGAAAGCGATGAATCATTATACCAAGCTTGGGAACGGTATAATGATTTACTATACAAGTGCCCAACCTACGACATAAACAACCATAAAATGGTAAACATTTTTTATAAAGGATTGAACATTATGAACCGCCAGTTGCTCGATTCGCAGGGACCAATTACTGGGATGACCCCAACTCAAGCTCTGACAGCAATACAAACTATGGCTGACTACTCTCAAAAGTGGCATGATGGGACATCAAGCAGGAACGTTAGCAGCAGCAGCAATACTGAGGGGCTTGTTGCAATCATATGTTAACTGGATAACTTGGGACGTGATATGAAGAAACTGAAAGAAAATGTTCATGCGATCCAAGTTGGATGTCAAATTTGCGAAGGACCTCACCTTGACAAAGAATGTCCTCTCAACGAGGAAGTCAAATAGTTAGAAGAGGTCAAGTATGGAGAATTCGGGCGCTCCACTACTTTCAACGGAAGTAATTGAGCCATGTTTTGTGTAGGTCCACCGGGATACTACACTCGTACTGATAATCGACCACCTTATGGGTAAAAGAGACCAAGCTTATGAATAAGCAACAAGAAGAATCAGCACGAAGAAGCGCCAAAATGAAAGAATGTTTTAAAAAACTCCAAGAAAATGCAGAGATTAACTTTAGGAATCAAAGCGCCTCTCTTAAAAATCTAAAAACCCAAATCGAGCAATTAACCAACGAACTCCAGGCTAGGACAACCAATGGAACTCCAAGCTCATCTGCTGGAGAATGCAAAGTGATTAATAATAATCATGAGACGCAAAATAGACCTATCTCGCTTAACGATAAGGACGAATAGACGACCAAGCACATACAATGCCAATTTCCACCTATGGACATGAATCTAGGAAATTTCACACTTCCTTGCACTATTGGTAATTTTAACTTCTATGGTATGGCTGATTTAGGTGCTAGTGTAAATGTTATGCCTATGAACACATTTGCGTACTTAAGATTAGCCAATCTGAACACCAATATGCTTGTTGAAATGGCAGACATGACAAAAAAAGGAACCCTTAGGTATTATTGAAAACATCCTAGTTAGAATTAACAAATTCTTATTTCCGTCAGATTTTGTAATTATCGATAAAACTCCTAATGAGACAATAATTCTAAGCAGGCCTTTCTTAGCAACCATTCACGCAAAAATCAATGTTTTTGATAAAAAAATTTCTTTTGGAGTAGACAATGCTAGGGTTAGTTATGATATGGAGAAAAAATCATAATTTTACAACTCCTACCGAGGAGATTTTTATGAGAAAATCTGACCTAGAAAATAGACCTTAATCTCCCACATGTAGCGATAAACAATCATGAAACCTACCTGATAGGTCGCCTAATGATAGTTTACACAATCAAGGCAATAAGAATAAGAAAATTAAGCTAGATCAACATACCCCTAGGGTACATTTTTGTAAACCTATTAAGCAGACTATCAACGAAAAGACTATGATGTGGCCAACATGTGACCCAGAGAAAAAGCATGTCCCATGGGGGGATGAAATCTAGGAGGTATCTAAGGTCGAGAATTTAAGGTTTTGGTACTTCAAATATAATAATGAAAGAAAGAACATAACAGGAATGGGATTATCCTTCCCTGGCTACATTTTGGCAAAATACGAGAAGTATCAAAACAATAGTTTAGTTTGGGGTGATAGATATGTCGAATGGTGCAATATTAGTCCCACACCAGGAACTTCGTCTCAAGAATCCAATGAACTTAGGCCCATAAATTATACCTTTAATGAATGGACATTAATTAAGGTTGGATATACTAACATAAGTGAACCTGTGAAAAAAACATTACTCTAGTTATAGCTATATGACTGTTTCCAAGACGAATCAGGAATTGTCAAAGACTTACTTTCTAGGAGTTTTTATGATTATAAATGGGTATTTGATTTAGAAATTGACCAATTAGCTAATGTATATGAACTTGGGATTAGAAAAAAGGACATATGATTGATAAGATATGGGAATACTGTAAAGATGTCCATAGAGATAATACATATTGGTGGCATGAACACGGATTTGAAAAAGAAGAATGTGATGAAATGGAAATAGAAGTTGAAAAGTATGATCCACTTGATGTTCAGGTTGAAACCTTCAAAGTAAGGAAATATTCATTTAAAAATGGACAAAAGTTTGTTTGTGTGACCAAAGAAGAGGACGATACTTTACCTCTCGAAAGAAGAAACAGATCAAGATTCAAAGAAATGATCCGAAAGGAGTTTGATAAAAACACCCACGACAAAACGTAAAGTGGGCATGAGTCTAACTTAAAAGACTCATGAATAAACAAAAGTGCTTGTCGAGAGACAACCCGTCCTTTTATCAATAAACTTAATTTTCCGCATATTAGTTGGTTGCATGTTTTACTTTATTTTGTAGGTTCCAGCAGCTAGGAAGCAACTTTCGAGACCGACTCGACTCATAATTATGTGGTAGCTTTGCAGATTTAGCAGTAGTTACGGCGTAACATACATGGTTACAACGTAGCCTATTAAATTACTATGTAAACCTTATTATGGTTACATCGTAAACATATTAACAAAAATCTTAAAAATATATACCACATGATTACGGTGTAACCATCGGAGTTACGCCGTAACATCTTTCTGAAAAACTCAAAATTAAGTTTTAAACATTGATAAAACTTGTATATCTAAATGAACTTTGTGGGTATGTTCCTTGGCAACCCTCACGAGACTCCACTCGTCCACTTGGACCACCAGTTGGTTTAAATGGCTTGTTGCATATGCTAAATGCAACCGTGATTCCTACGAAAGTGAGTTAGGTTTGTAAAACCTATATATTTATCTTTGAGCGATTTTATGCTTTTAGAATGTTTTAGTGATCACAGGGGAAAATTGCTCACGATGGAGATTTTTCTGGATTTCTCCATCGGCTTACTACATTTTATATGTTCAGAAGCAATGCTCAAGGGATTTTCTTGTTCTAATTCAACTCTTCCTCTTTATTTCATTTCTTTAATGTACAATCGGGACACTGTACAAAACAAGTAGGGGGATGGAAGTAGAATTATCACTTGACCTATTCTTGCCTTTAATTTTCTAGTTTTCTTTAAAAATTCGTGCCGATTTAAAAATTTTGACATAATTTTCTTACTAAACTAAAAATTAATCTTTGCTAAATGCACATTACCCTTTATTATTACTTGGTGAGGTTTAAGCCTAATATTCCATTTTCATTTCATAAAAATCTACCAAAATATTGAGTGTGCCGGTAGTATTGTAGACTTTAGAACTTGGCCTGTACATCATTTTGAGACCTAATTAATTAGCAGGAATAGATGGTTCGAGAAAGCAACATTTAGGAATTCATGCCTATATGTGTGTGTTTATCGACTAGCTACACTGACTTGTCGACCTCCCATGTTAAAAACCCGTTGTTTGCACTCATCAATAGTGCAATATACCCATAGATCACCCTTGTTGAGCCAATCTATGTTTTCACCCAATATTATATGTTTTATTACACCATTTCGCCTTACCCAACCCTGTAGTCTATATTTATCTTTGTGTTGAAATTTCTGGCTACCTAAGTCCATGGTTCAGGAAAATGGTTTAAAGATTGGTACTTTCGTTGAAGACATATGATTATGATCATTAAAGACCCCCCGATATTGTCACTTTCGATATTGTTTATCTCAAGTGGGGGGGGGGGGGATATGTTATTGATGTCCAGGAGTATAATAAAAAGAAAAAAGAAAAAGGTGGTGCAACTATAAGCCAACTAATGTGATGACTCTTGAGGTTGGTTACGTGTTACAAAACCAACTAAGTATAAATGTGGTGCAACTATAAGCCACCTAGTGATTTTAAGGATGATGCAACTATAAACCATCTGATGTTATGAAGAATGGGCTAGGATGCTTCGCAAGATCTGATTATTAGCTAACTGACTGTGAAGATATGGTCAAGATTTTGCACTTAAAGACTAGGACTATGGATGGACTGTAGCCGGTTATGGATACCTTAGATTATATATGACTATTTGTTTTGTTTTTTTATCTAAATACCAATTGAATGTGTATCTCATGTCTATACTAACCCTTATACCACTGATGTGCTGTCGTGTAGGGTCAATTTATTGATTACCAAGTTTTAAATTTATATTCAGCCAAGTTATCCTAAATCAACACTTTAACAGGCAGTGTACCTGACCGGGTGGAGTTTCATGGTAAGTAGGGTGTCGAACACTAAGAGTGAGGTCGTTAACCTTATAATCTATCAGTATTTTAATTACATCTACTTAAGTTAATTCTAATTACCTGTTAAACATATGCTATATACACTTCTAACGATAGATGGAGGGTTTTCAGCCTGAGAGACTGACACAGGTTTTATGGTGACAATAATCAATTTTAAACACAATAAACATGCAAGAAAACAATCAGAAGATAAAAGAGAGGTACAAGCCAAATAATAGAAAACTGTATTAGCCATATTAAATCTAATTAAATTTTGGTTTGTTTATTTAGTGCAATGATTTCTTATTTTGAAGCGACATATCATTCTTAAGACTTAGGCGGGACATCATCCTAAGACCTAGACACGTTGAATCATGTCACAATTAACGCATCCGCATAAAACATCCTTTTAGTTTAATTATAATCTATCTAGGGATTATAGCAATGGTGATCTTGATAAACCCTAGCCCATCAGGACTTTACCCACTTACTGTTTGACGGTATTTTATATACTGGTAGTCCACTATTCAAATCTTTATCAATTAATCAAAAACATACTTGTTGAAACATTACGGGTCACCTGCCGGTCAAACTAAGCTCGTAATTTAAAGAAAAAGATAGAACGTTACTTGTGATCCTATTGGTCCAGTAATATAAAACACGATATGGAGAGCTATCCTAGTATCTAGCTCACTTGTTAGGCGGAACTAGACCCAGTTGAATGATAGGTCGCATACTCAAACACGTAGACAAGTATCACGTGATAAACATAATTAAACATTCAACAATAAATTAATAAAATTGATTTAAAAAAACAAAACATTAAATCTTCATTAAGATGCCTAGTACCCAAGGGTATTAGCCCATAACCATTGTAATTATACAAGCGTGATCAATTAACCAAGGTGAACTAAACGTTTTACCAAACGATACCAAAAATTAAATGATTACCAGAGTAAGGAAATTACACGGTGTCTTCTATGGAATCGTGATCGATGCTTGATCTTTATTGCTTTTATTTTCTTTATAAAATCATCTTTTATGTGTATGGTATGAAGAATATGATTTTGCACACCGAAAACTCATTTTTGAGTCTTCTATTTATAACCTCCAAAAAAAGGTTGGATACGCCGTATTGGGCTACGCCAATACGGCATATTGGGGTGTATCCCTTGGAGTGCGCGCAAAGTTTACTATCAATACAATATACATTCCCAAAATAATAATATCTTCGTATCTCTAAATAGTTATCTTTATGGATACGGCGTATGGCAGAAGGTGGATACGCTATATTAGGAATTGTGAATACACATTTTCTTGTGAAGACTTGGCGCTGATACGCTGTATCTCTTTTCCTGGATATGGCGTATTGGTCAAAAATGAGTGATCTTCAAATGTCTTTGTTTTAGCTCTAAAATATGCGCCTTTTAGCATGTCTTCACAAATCACTCCTTAATTACTGCAAATAACACTTTAAAGCAATTAAGTACACATTCTTGCAATAATTATACAAAAGTGGTTAGTTTATTCGGGATAAATGATGGTATAAATGTGACCTTATTTGATGTCATCAAATATCCCCCACTTGAATCCTACTTGTCCTCAAGTAGACTCTAGATTATATTGAAAATGTATCCTAACCAAAGTCAAGGATTTTTCCGTTTAAGCACTTCTTTTGTTTTAATCACCTGTACAAGACCAAGCACCTCACGAAATATGAAAATGAAATTACTTAGATCACTCAACTAATATAGGGTGTAACATTTAAGTGGTACGCTCAATTGCTCGGTCGTGATTAGCTTCGTATCATAAGCTTGACAAGGATACACATCTCCACCACTAGAGCTAAGGAGAAACAAGTCAAAAGGTAAATTATATTTATTAAAGGCTAAGGGTTAATCATTCTAACAATCTTTCACCAATAGTACAACCCAAACAAGGCAACTATAGCACATATACACGACTGTAACGATGGAATATACATGTGTGTTCGAACATATCTTCATTCGAGTTTAACCAAAGGTTAGGATGAAGAATGATATAGGGTAAGAACCTTCTAGTTTTTAGCAAAAGTCGTAAACCAACAAGGAGGCTAAATCACACATACATGGCTGTAACGACGGAATAGACATGCATGACTCACTCCAACCTCGTTCGAGTAAAACCTAAGGTTAATTGCTAGGAATAGGAAGCATATTGTTGTTAAATAAAATTTACAAAACAAATAGATTAAGCTTGAACATATAAGGTAGTTGCTAGTAACTTTTCCCTGACTGTTCCATGATAAAGACTCGAAATATATACAAACGCCTTGATCATAGAGATGACAAAGACAACCTAAGTTGGCGTTCCCATAACGGCCAACTTCCCTTACATCCCAAACTTACATACTTTTACAAAAGCGGTGATATCGGCCACTTAATACAAAACTATACATTGTTGACTTTAATACCAATAATATAAAACCTCCTTCCAAGAATTTCTTCGGTTTAAGTTTAACGAACCGAATATAAAACTTCCTTCTCTTTTTTGATGCATTTTTCTATTTTTCCATTTTTTAACATAATCCTCGGTGCAATTTTAACCGTCTTCACAATCATAATTTTTCTAGATAATTTTTTCCTTCAAAACTTCATTTTCATACATAATACACAATCGCGAAAGTAGCAAACAATACGAGCTACATATTTTCCCATTGCATTGTGCAATTTCTTGACCATAACAGAGATAGAAAATTTCACTTTGAAACAGGAAATACAGAACTTTACACAAAAGCAACTAGCAACTTGATTAAAGTAGGCTTAATCTACAGGGTAGGCTAAGGTGTAAAGGTGTAATGAAATAGACATATGGTATGAAAAAGATAAGAATGGCCCAGCAGGTTTTTCTAGGGGATCTTACTCTTAAAGTGAGAGTAAACAAAGGGTTACACAAGATTTAACTAACCAGTGTAGTCAGTTAATTTTACAACATTTAGGCTTTTTGGTGTATTCCTAGAAATTTACCAATTAAAAATGTTTCTCCATCTAAATCTATAGTACTCATCATTGTGGTCTCGAGTGATATACTAGGCCAAGTTCTAAAGTCTACTACATCACCGACACACTCATATTTTTGTGGAATTTTTAGTAAACATTAGGAAACGGAATAGGCTAAATTCTTATAATTTGGCATTAAGGGTTATAGTGCGCGAGGTCATGTAACTAGTAATTTTTACAAAAGTTATGCTAGAAAAATTTTTAAATTTGGTATGATTTAAGCATATTACATATTATTTGTAAAAGAAAGGACAATTAGGCGTTATAATTCTCCATCCCCCCCACTTAGATTATACAACATCCTCGTTGTATAGACAAAACAATAAAAAAAATGGGAAATAGAATTAGAACGAGAAACTCCCCTGATATGTTGCTCGGGAAGATTCTCTAATTTGAGTTCAATGAGAAAATTGTGTTGATGAGGCTTCAAATCGTTCATACGTGTTCAACACACGTCTTTTTCAGAATATACCATATCGTCAATTTTCTTATAGCAAGGCCCTGCATAAAAGATTATAAGACAAAAGTGCAATTCCTATCTTGGTTATATAAAAGTTACAATGCAGGAAAATAATTAAACACACAACTATACAGGGATCAATACGTTGTATCCCAAACCCTAGGATACGCTGTATTGTTCCTGTAAAAACAATTAAAAATTTTAAAGTACTAAAATTAAATTACAGACTGATAACGTCAGACACATCCATACGCCGTATCCAGAGGGGTTCGATACGCCGTATGGAGTGTCTGGGAAGACAGACTCGTGCAAACTATTTAAAAATAGTTCAAACAATTTAAAAACGACTGGGTTGTCTCCCAGGAATCACTTTTGTTTTAGCTAGTCGTTAAGTTTGACTTTTTCCTTTCCTTCTTCATTCTTCTTCGCGTGTTGCCACCCATCCCTCATTAATGATACATAAAAGTTCTCAATTAGCATCGTGGTTATCCTTTTAGTGGTTGAGGTACTCGGACTCTTTCATGGCAATGTACTCTTTGTCAGCATTGAATGAGTACTTCATCATCTCGAATCTCCCGATTTTGCAAACTGATGGTTCAAGAGTGGGATCATCCCTGCGTTCTTCATGCCTTTGATTGTCTTAAGCGTTGCTTATATCATAATTTCTACCAAAGATATTATTAACCTCAAGATAAGGGTCATGTGCCTTTTTATTTTTGATGTTTGCATATGGTCTTTGACCATAACTTTCCAACCGAGTAAACGGTATGACTTCATAAGTATTTATCTTCCACCAACATTCTTGTAGCTTTACTAGCACATTATAGTCTAGTTCGTGGAAGTTCCCAAAACTATTTTCAACTATGCACATAATTTTATTACACCAGGAGTCGCATTTCCCCATGATTCTTCAAAATTTTCTTTATGCATTAAGGCTTCTTCTTTCAATCTTCCATCAGCTAGTTCATCATACCACTTGTGATCTTGGAAATAAGTCATGCTTCCAACCTGAACCATCCCAGGTAGCTCTCCACCGTTACAAACCCGTCAATGTCTAAGCTACATGTGGGCAATTTGGTCACTCCATTCTTAAAGTGATATGGTTCACATATATGATCACATAGTTGATATGACACCCCGTTATCTAACCACGGTTCTTCCAGATCCCTTATCACAGGATTATTCAACTCATATTCCTCTTAGGTCCCAGTTCCTTGGATATCAAAAGTAAACTAAATCCTTGTCAATTTTAAGGAGGTAGTTAAAATTGTTGAAAGCTTCACACAAGGGTGTCTTGAAGTCAAATATATTGCCTTCAATCTTGAAGATGTCAGTAATATCGTTGGGGTCATCATCCTCTTCAATCTCTTCATTATGATCAGAAAGTTGGTAGAATTTTTGAATGAACTTTTCTACCAAATCATCCCAAGTAGTAACCGAGCCTATACAATCCTTTTTAAACCATTCACCTTCAGCACCCGTGAGTGAAATAGGGAAGATGCTAAGCCTAAATCAGTCTTGACTTACCTCATTAATTTTGATTGGCCCAACTACTTTAAGAAATTTATTAATGTGCTCAAACACATTTTCTCCGATTGCCCCATTGAAAGTATTAGCTTGTATTTTGACCAAAAACACTCGATGTATCTCGACAAAATTTCTCTCGATCATTCTTCCTTCATTATCATTATAGATGCAGTTTTTTCGGGTAACGAAGATATAGTCATTTTGTTCTGTCATCGTTAATCGAATTCCTAAAAAATAAGTGCAAATGATCAGTAGGTTGTGCCATCTCAAAAGAGAACACGATAAATAGGAAATCGAATATGAAAAATAACTATTGTTACTGTATCGGATGAGCAATACGCCGTATTCAATTAATTTAAATACGCCGTATTGTCTACTGAAGGTCAATACACCGTATTGATTATACATAATACGCCGTATTGTTTTGGAAGAACAGATACGCCGTTTAGACTGTAGAGGTCAATACACTGTTCTGAGTGGAAAGGTCGATATGTCGTATCTAACTGTGGATACGACGTATCTGTTGATGTGTCAGAACAGGATACTTAGAAAATAACTAAATAATGCAGGAATTTAAACACACAATTAAATCACACAATTTAAATTAACTACAAACAGAATTAAATTACACTAATTAAATTAATTTAAACCAATGGTTAGAAATACTAATAAAATTAAAGGTTAAACTTTTTCACTCCCTCGCAGCGGCGCCAAAAACTTGATGTGCTGTCGTTTAGGGTCAATTTATTGATTACCAAGTTTTAAATTTATATTTAGCCAACTTTTCCTAAAACAACACTTTAACGGGCAGTGTACCCGATCGAGTGGAGTTTCATGGTAAGTAGGGTGTCAAACACTAAGAGCGAGGTCGTTAACCTTATAATCTATCAGTATTTTAATTACTTCTACTTAAGTTAATTTTAATTACTTGTTAAACCTATGCTATATACGCTTCTAACGGATATGGGGGGTTTTCAGCCTTAGAGACTAGCACAGGTTTAGTGGTGACAAATATTAATTCAATACACAATAAACGTAAAAGAAGAAAATCAAAGAAGCAAAGCGTACAAGCCAAATGATAGAAAATTGTATTAGCCATATTAAATCCAGTTCAATGTTGGTTAGTTTTATTTTAGTGCAATGATTTACTTATCTCGAAGCGGCATATTATTCTTAAGACTTAGGCGGGACATCATCCTAAGACCTAGACATGATTAATCCTGTCACAATTAACGCATTCACATAAAACATCATTTAGTTTAATTATAATCTATCTTAGTGAATCAAATCAGTGGTGATCCTGTTAAAACCCTAGCCCATCGGGACTTTACCCACTTATTGCGTGACAATGTTTATAAAACTCGTAGTCCCGCACTATTCTAGACTTTACCATTAAAATTAAGAACATGATTGGGAAACATACGGGTCACCTACCGGTCCAACTAAGCTTCATTAATTCAAAGGTAAAGATAGAACGTTATTTGTGAGCCTATTGGTCTAGTAATAAAAAACACGATATGGAGAGCTATCCCAATATCTAGATTACTTTTTAGGTATCACTAGACCCAATTGAATGATATGTTGCATATTTAAGCACATAGACAAGTATTAGGTGATAAACATAATTAAACAATCAACGATTAATTATGAAATCAATTTTAAAACAAACCAAACATTAAACTTTCATTAAGATGGCTAATATCCGGGGGTATTAGCCCATAACCATTGTAATTATACAAGCATGATTAAATAACCAAGGTAAACTAAACGTTTTACCGAACGATACCAAAAATTAAATGATTACAAGAGTAAGGAAATTACACGGTGTCTTCTATGGATTCGTGATCGATGCTTCATCTTGGTGGCTCTTCTTCTCTTTTAGAAATTTGTCTTTTATGTGTAAGGTATGATGAATAAGATATTGCACACTGAAAACTCATTTTTGAGTCTTCTATTTATAACCTCTAAAAAATGCTGGATCTGTCGTATTGGGCTAAGCCAATACGGCGTATTGGGGTGTATCCCTTGGAGTGCGTGCAAAGTTTAAGATCAGTATAATATACATTCCCAAAATATAATATTTTTGCATCTTTGAACAATTATCTTCATGGATACGGCGTATGGCAGAAGGTGGATACACCATATTGGGAATTATGAATACGCGTTTTCTTGTGAAGACTTGGTGCTGATAGGACGTATCTCTTTTCCTAGATACGGCTTATTGGTCAGAATGGGGTAATCTTTAAATGTCTTCGTTTCAGCTCCAAAATATGCGCCTTTTAGCATGTCTTCACAAATTACTCCTCAATTACTGCAAATAAAACTTTTAAGCAATTAAGTACACATTCTTGCAATAATTATACAAAAGTAGGTAACTTATTCGGGATAAATGATGGTATAAATGTGACGTTATTTGATGTCATCAGGCGTTTCATTCTAAGATTTCACAAATTTAATTTTCTTAGTCCCGCTTGTTGATGCTTCAAATGAATTAAAGCCTTGACCCAATTTATCACTGGAGGGTTTTTGATTACTCAACATTTCATTCAAACAATGTGTACTCTTTTCAAATTGAGTTAGCTTAAGAGCTTCCTCTTTAAGTTTTTCATTTCAAATTTTAATTGATTGACAATTTGTACATTCGAGATCAACTCCCATGTTTTTCTCGAGTGTAGACTATATTAGTTTTAATTTACTAAGCTCACTTTCTAAACTATTTCTAATAGATTTTAGTTGTTTATTCTTTGTGATAATTTTTAAGCTCATCTTGCATAGTTTATCATATTCACTATCTAAGGTAAAATCGTCAATTGATGAATTTTAATCGCTAAAGTAAGAGGAGTAGGAACATACCTCATTCGATGCTTGGGCCACGAGACACATTTTGTATTTAGCCTTTTCATCATCTTCTTCACCGCTATCACTCCAAGAACCTCCGATGAATGCTCTTTGGTTCTTGTCCTTTGGTGGTTTTGGACATTCTCCAATGAGATGATTTGGGTCTCCGCATCTAAAATACTTCTTTTCACTTTTTCTGTTCTTGTCATCTCGGATTCTTTGGAATGTCTTTTTGTTGTTCCGTGGTTGTCTTACGAATCTAACTCTTCTTTTGAAAAACTTCTTGAAGTCTCTAACCACCATGACGTATTCTTCATCTTCACTTCCGGAAGTCGAACACTCCTCATCAATAGATTCCTTTCGAAAGTCGAACACTCCTCATCTTGAAGTCGCTAACCACCATGGCGTATTCTTCTCCTTTAGCTTTGACTATTTCATAATCTTTCTTTATGATCATCTCGTGAACTTTGAGGTTCCCGATGAGTTCATCAAGTGACAGTGATATTAAGTATTTCGACTCTTCAATCGCAATAGCCTTTGCTCTCCATTTTGGATGTAGAGCTCTAAGAAACTTCCAAACGTAGTTCTTGCTAGAGTAACCTTCATCAAGAGATTTTAGACTAGTAATAATAGTATTAAATCCAACAAAAGCACTATCTATAGATTCGTCTTTAGAGATGACGAATTGTTCATATTGTTGTACCAAAAGGTCAATCTTGTTATCTTTGACTTGGCTATTACCTTGATGGGTGATTAACGAAGTTTTCCAAATTTATTTTGCTGTATTACACATGAAAATTCTTTCATATTATTTTCGAGGCAAAGCGTTGTAAAAAACCATTTTGACTTCGTTATTTTTTGCAAGCCTCTTTTTGAGATCATCACTTTGTTTTTCAAAAGGGATAACCTCATCTAGTTTGGTTTCTGGATTTTGTTCAATAGGTTGAAAATCATCGTTGGTAATAACATGCCAAAGATCAAGATCTTTTGATTTAACATATGCTTCAAATCTATTTTTCCAATAAATAAAACTATCACTTTCAAAGTTTGGTGGTCTTTGCATGGATTGCCTTTCTAGATATTTGTTGGAATCCATAAATCGATCCAAGCTTTAAAATACAGTATATTTTAAAAATCTTGAGTGACCTCAGCTTTTGATACCAGTTGTGGAAACTAGAAGGGGGGGGGGGGGTTGAATAGTTTACAGGTTAATTGGCGTTTTAAAATTTTACTTCTAAAATTGTTAGATTCAAGTATATGTTCAATCAATCAACAATATAAACCCATCAAGATGACTATCTACTTGTAATAACAATACAACAATAAATGAGAAATACAAACAATATAAAGAGATAAGGTAGAGAACGATCAAACCAAGACACCAAGATTTATAGTGGTTCGGCTATGAAGCTCCTCTTCACGCTACTCCACTTCCTGAGTATCTGACTCGAGATTTCACTATGTCAACAAGCTCCCTTTAGGCGGAGAAAACTGTTTACACGTCGCTTACGTTATTTTCCGACACTAAGCTAAATGTTGAGTCCTAATCATAGCTAGAACCAATCTACCACATCACAAACACTACCCAATCACAAGATCTACACTATCGGATTTACACACTATCTGATTTATACAATCACACAAGATAATCAAAATAGAGATTTGGATCTTAGAAGAAGAGAGGAGAAATCACTAATCTAAAATACTTCATTTCTTAGCGAATACGAGTGTTCTTCTCTTGCACTTGATAGAAGAAGAAAGAAGGTAGGAGATGGGATTGGATCACTTGAAACAAGATTAGACAATGTTAGTGATCAAGAGATTTAGTGAGTGAAAGAAGGTTTTTATAGAGAGAAAGATAACTGAAAAATTCGTGCAAAGATGTGTGTTTTTCTACTGAGAACAGTGTAGTATTTATAGCCAGGAAATCCCAACGTCACCTGGTGGCGGTCCTGGCGGTCCCAGATATATCTGGGGGCCGCCTAGCCACTTAGGGGCGCCACTAGACTCACACACCAATTTTTGTTTTTTTTGTGGGGGCGGTTGATCCTGGTATGTTGTTTTCTGTTTTGAAGGGAAAAACTGAATTCAAACTTTTGTTTTTTAAATAAAACATTATTTTTATTAATAAAACTATTTTGTTATAATTTTATGTTTGTAAAAATATATTTGTAAAAATGTAGTGGTTAAAAGAAAATGTTTTCTTGATCACTAATCATGTTTAATGATTTGTTTATTCATACCATAAGTGATTTATGTCATAATGGAAGTTTACGATTAATAACATGTAAATGTTTATTTTTATCGTGAATGTTTTTACATTTTGTCATTTTCAAAACGTAGAGGAGTCGATAAATATAAATAACATTTTTAGGCATTATTTTGTATTAACATAACCCTTTAAAACCC
This sequence comes from Tanacetum coccineum, assembly GCA_026074375.1. Classification (NCBI taxonomy): domain Eukaryota; kingdom Viridiplantae; phylum Streptophyta; class Magnoliopsida; order Asterales; family Asteraceae; genus Tanacetum; species Tanacetum coccineum. The sequence goes on from BQNB010005638.1 coordinate 47,730, forward strand.
TTCAAGGAATCAATTTCCCTCTAGATTCTCAAATCAAACCTTAAAAATTCAATATAGTCGAAAAACCTTTGAAGCTTACACTTTGTCGATCTAAGCAATGCTACCATTGATACACGTCAAGCTTCTTGCAAAAAAAAATCAACACCTTAAGCCTTCAAAACCCTTAAGACGAGACAACTTTTTTATCACCTTTATAGTAATCTCGTCGGCTTGCAAAATCATAAAACATTCTCGTTTAAAACCTGCTCATCCAAGAATGCACTTCATATTTACTTGATCCTTACACTAGAACACGAACGTGAGAAACCACAAAACCCGTGTCTCTGATACCACTTGTTGGAAAAACACGTCATTATTTGTGACCAAGAAAAATGTTAGAGTTAAATACTTTCATATCGGGTACAAGCGCTTATCCGTTTATAGTTTCGCTATGGTTAGTCATCGCTTTCTTTTAGAGTAGGGATCTTCAGTCAAGTATTGATAAATTAAGCTTGATCGATTATAAACCCCATCTCCTTACTATAGTCATCGTTAACGGTCGTCACGATTCGAGATGGGTTTGTTACACATTGGCTAACAATGGTGAATAGTTTTTCTCTAACTATTGCTTTGTTGTACTTCATTTGGAAAGTTAAGACTAGTTTATAATGTTGACATTATTTGGCATACTAATCACATTATTGTTATGCCACTACAACATTCGATGGTTTCCCCGATGAAATTTTAGGCTTTTTTCTGGTGAAATGTCGTCGTTGATACTTTTCCTCAACGTCAAGACGTCGGGTAACTAACGTCAAGGAAACCGCGTTGATAAGTTCAACCACGACGAGTTTCCCCAATGCCAACGTGGGGCCCACTCGATTTTCAGTCAATTCGATACCAAATTTTGGTCCACTTTTCCACGACGACAAGTCGCCAGGGTTTAATTTTGATGAGTCAATGTTCTTTAAACTAATTATTAATTAATATTAATATTAACATAAGGGTCAACAACAGTCAAACTATGAGGACTTTTCCCCGATGACATGTCGTCGGAGATGAGCTTTGCTAGGTCAACAAAATTTAAACATGGGGCTACTTTCCCCGATAACTTGTCTTTGGCAAATAGTTGTGCAGTTACTTCACAGTTGCTATTTTTTAGATTTTTTTGGGAAAAAACCTACCAAAACCTGTACACAACCACAACCTATACACAACCAAAACCAACATGCCAATATCTGAAAACAACTTATAATGGCTAAAAGGCTTGTATATATATGCTGAACACCACCAAAAACCATCTAAAACATTACAACACCTACTAAAAAGGGTGTTCTATACAAATCTAGTTGCCTATCGACAAAACTTGTAATATCCGCAAGATACAAGTCAGAAAAATTTATATAAATGTTTGAAATGTACAATAACCATATACGGGTTGCCAAAATAGAGTGCAAGACATAAAATAGCCCATACGTACCCATATATGCTAATGACCCTCATCATCATCCCCGCCCTCATGATCATCTGCACCCCCGCCACTCCCACTCCTGCCTAGTCCCGCTGCCCGAGTCTAAACATCGCTCTAGGAACCACGTTGGGTAAGTAACTAAGACATCTGGGTCTCACTCATGACGACTCTACTCAGCAAGTCGAGTTCCCGCTTTTGGGCCTGATAACGCTCAAACTATGTTTTTAGTAGCGTTATCCATACTTTTGTATAAGTTATTTGGCTATTTATCTGTGGTTTTGTTACTTTATTGTATCAAAGTGTGTTTGCAAGTTTATTTGTAGCCAAGTACAGGAAAGCAAAGGAAAGAATGAAGAAATCAAGTTTTACACGAGTACGAAGAATCCTGAGTCAAGACTAAAGATCAAAAGCATTTCAAGAATACAAGAGTCAATCATTCGAGCTTTTAAGTCCTAAGGATGAGCCTAAACGAATATATACTAAAGTACAAAGACCCACGACTAAGCACGATTCAAAGGGAGAGCTTAAACGCAAAATCAAGCAACACTTACCTAGGGACGAAGCCCTAGCCGGCTGGCTGAGACCATGAGCCGGGCGGCTTCCCTACGTTTGATGTACCCTTTTTATCTTGTAGCTCCTTAAACGATCAAGAAGGATTTAGACTTCTATTTCCTGGCATTATATGAACTTTGGCCCCAAGTTAAGCATTAAATATCCCTAGGTCTTCCTAGTAGTATAAATAGGGTCCAATGGCTCGTGTTTTCAAGATATCATATCATAACCAATCTCCAACCAATACCACAAAGATCTCTACTACTCTCTCAAAGCCATAAACCCATCTTAGAATCCTAGGAAAATCCCAAAAGTTTGAAGGAGAAAGAAGCCATCTTAGGAGGTCAAAAACATCAAGAATTCTTCAAGGCATCCAAGCCTCATTTCTTATAATCTTACATACTTTGTAAGAACCTTTTAATCATGTTTATGAATACTTTAATTTCTAGAAATATGACTTTGTTTGCTATGAGTGGCTAGTATCTTTATACACTTGGTTAAATGATGTTTATGGAATGATGATTTAACTATGATTGTGATAACATGTTTTCTTCAATTTCAAGCTATTTTCGCAGATCCATCTATACTTATGACTCATGTGAAATTGTTTTATCAAACCGGACTGATTGTTAAACATATCATAGGATGAAAGGGATCTTTTTAACCAATAAATTATTGCCTTTTGTCTACGATTGGCTACCTTTTGTATTGACCATTTCTTAAGCAGTTTGATCTAACAAGAATCATAATTGTGGGTGTTAGCATGTTTGTGAAACGAACCACGAATCAAACTAGTTAAAACGTGGAGTAGTTTTGAATTGATTGATTGAACGTAAAGCTTGTTTTTGTCACTTAAGGTCTTGACGAACATTGAAGGTTTTGAAAACACTAGATTAGATCACCATGTAATTCTTATAATCAACATGCTAAAATGTTCATCACAATCATACAAATTGGATTTCCTAAACGAGTTTAATCAAGTGTAGTTTTTTAATCATTTGAATCTTTATAATTATCATTAGTTGTTTGATAGAAATGTTAGCACCAAACTTTAAAACCACCTAAACATACTAATCCCCGCTAACGATCCCGGCTTACCAAAAACTCTCTTGCTATCAACGGACGAGTACACTTGCTCGTATGTGTTGCTAAGAAATTCGGTATCCGTGTTATAAATTTAAAACTTACCCGTATCGTACGCATCATGTTTTTAGCGCAGCTGTCGGGGATTTGATCGTGTTTTAGTTTAAAATTTCATGCTTGAACCAATACGAGATCCTCGGAACTTGTTTGCTGAATATTTTTAAGTTTTCTTTCCACAGGAACAAGCCAACCGCCCGGCTGACCATCCCAACTGGCCTGCTCGTCCCTCGCGAACACCAGATCACCACCAGCCACCCGGCTGGCAGTCTCAGCCATCGGGTTGGAGATCTTCTGAGCAGCCCGAAACATTTTCTTGAATCGTCTTTTACACCTTTTTCGAGAAGCAAAAGCTACTCAAATTCATTTCTAGTTGTGTTTTACCCCTGAATGAACACACTTTCTACGGGACAAGAACCAACTACACCTTACCCCAAACCCGAACGTTTTATCCACCGTACCAAGAAAAAGACAAGAAACCCATTCATACCCGTTGAAGACCGAATTCATAAAGTTAAATACCCACTTTTTGAGAACCTTTTTGAAAGCTTATTTGTTTATAACCCATTTCTTGATCTACCATTCCCAATGGCCGACGATCAACCTATGTGGGGGAATAACCGAGCCGTAGCACCCACTCTCGGGCCGCTATCGTCGCGGTTGACCTTGGAGACAAATTCACCGTTAAAGGTCATCACTGATCGATGATCAAAGGCCGCCAATTTGACAGACGTGCGCGGGCCGATCCGCACAAGTACATCGTCGAATTCGTCGAGATTTGCAAAACGTTCCGATATGGTAACCCCAATGCTGACGCAATCAAACTCAAACTCTTCCCATCATCCCTTGTTGGTGATGCCTAAGTATGGTTCAATGAACTAAGTCCAGGTGTTATCACTACTTGGGAACAAATGAGACAAGCTTTCGTAAGCCGATTCTTTCCACTTGCAATGTTCGACCGACTTATGGGAAAAATTCAAGGTTTTACCCAAAATCCTAACGAATCCCTTATAGATGCTTGGCTACGAATGAAGGACTTACTTCGTAGTTGTCATAAACAAGGTTTAGGACGAGGAACCATAATCTAAATACTTTACCATGGACTTGACGAAGCCACACAAGCTATCCTTAATGCTAGAGGAATCTTTCTCTACAAAACCCCGAACGAAGCACACCAATTGCTCGAAGATCGAGTACTCTTGAAACTCGATTGGTCTAAGGGCATAAAAGCTAAACCCACAGTTGCCTTCGCGGAAAGTAGCAATGATTCTAAACTCATAGAAAAGATGGAAGCCCTAACCACAAAGATCGACTCGCAATTCAAAGAAATCAAAGGAGAAATGAAGGAAATACGAGACGGATGCAACAGCTATGGAGGTCCTCTATAAAACCTAAAAATTTGAATTTCATTTCAATTTGTTAATTTGAAATATAACCTAAAGTTTAAATAATAAGTATTTGGTATTAAAACCTTAGGTTATAAATAAATTGTGTATTATTAAGTTATAACATAAGATATTTAGTTTAAAAAAATAAACTCTTTTTTAAAAAAAAATCCGGCCCTAGGGGGTTATTAATTAGCAAATCTTTTAATTTTTTTGTATAACACTTATTTTAGGAATGAAGTGTAAAAAAGGTTTATGCAAATATTTGGTAATCTCCTAAAACAATAAAAAGATTTTGTCCTCCTCCTCTCTACCCTTTATAACCGGCCCTCTCTCCCATCATTCTCCATTAGTCTCTGATTCGTAGTTTTATACACGTAAAATATTTATAAAATATAATACTTTTAAAAGAGTAATTAAGAAGATTACCAAGTTACCCTTGATAAAATTCACTCTCAAAAATATATATAATATAATATATAATACGTATATTAGACCGGGTAAGTATGATCACCCGGGTCGTTATCCCCAACGACTAGTGAAATTGAAACCACGTTTAGGTTCGGATCCTGATTTGAATGAAGCAAAGATATTTTGGATAAGCTATTACTACGAAATTAAGAAGCAACAAATAATGACAATTAAGCAAATAAACAAATTTTAAATCCTAAAAATGTAAACTAAAATTTTACTAGATAAAGAAAAATTGCCGAAGATTATTAAAAACAAAAGCCCTAATTTTTATCTCTTTATAAAAGTTTAATTAAACTAATTAAAAATCAAACCTAAATACTAATTAAAATTAATAAACTAAATTAAAAACTTAACTAAGGACTAATGGTGCAAAAACCTAAGAAACTAACGGGGAAACTAACAAACTAACGGAGGGACTAACTGAAAAACAATTAAAATCGAAAAGTTACACTTTCTACCCTGAGAATCTATCCCGACAACAAACTAAGTCCAATAAGCATTCGAAATTTTAAAGAGCTTAAAATGAAAAACTCAAAGAAGCAAAGTTGTAAAGGAAGACAGGGGGAACAAGATTAATAAAGGCTACTTGGGTTGAAACTCACAAATAAGCTCTCAAAGAGCTTATCTTTAAGCTGTTACAGAAAGGAGGGCTTATCCCTTGGTTTTAGAAAATAAGCTATAGAAAACTCAAAACTAGATCAAAATGAAAAAGGAAAGAAGTTCTAAAGAGCTTATGATATGCTTATAAACTGTGCTTAATTCCATGGTTAATAATCATAACTTGCATCTTAAACTATCAAAATACATGAACCAAGTTCTCAATCAATAATATATATATGTCTATACATAAACTTTATTGGAATACTCTTAGCAGAATCATGAATCTATTAATTTCTCAATAGGTTGCCCTTGACAATGCCTTGGTTGCACCTAAGGATCGTGTCAAGATTGGCAAGTGCAACATGAGAATTGATCCAACAAAGAAATAGAAAGAAGCCACTTATCAAGTTTTTATGGATACTCTATCACTCTCTCCTTGCTATAATGCTTTCACCATCACAGTTGATGTCTCAGAGATATACATGCAGCAGTTCTGGTTGGGCTTTAAAATGCTAAATAAAGATATGGCTATTAAATCATACTAATTACTCGTACTAAAAGTTAAACCAGAGGTTCTTGGTATGTTACAGTACTAACTGGTAGTTAGTACTGTAGTGTAATATCAGCGAGTCTACTTGAAGGTATCTGCTGATGCATTTGACTTTTTAAGATCAGATTAACTATGAAATAAGCTCGAAATATATGCTAAACTAAAATATTAAGATAAGCTAGACTAAACTAAATCCTACTTGAATTTCTAGCTAAAAATTTAGGCTCGGCTATGTACTAACTCTATGGTTTGTACATGGTAGTGTTAAGGAATGCAGCAGTACTAACTTATGTTAGTCTGCTAGTGTTAAATTTGAGATGTGCACTAAACCAAAAACACCATTTTAAGACTATGACAGGTTTGAAAAAACTTTTAAGAGCAATTAATGATCAATACTAAATACAGATAATCTAGACTTAAAATCAAAATTTAGCATAATATGATTAAACATACTGAATAAGTAAAATCTAAGATCTTAACTATTATCTAATTTTTTGGATTTTATGAGTTTTTATGACAAAAAATTAGTAACAAATGATCTATATCTATGTAAGCAAAAACAGAATAGGAACATATAATAAATTAGTACTAGAAAGGATATTTTACACTATAAGCAAAGAGAATAAGCAATTAAGCAGATCTAAACATAGCAAGCTCATGATAGAATTATTTAAACTCAGAATTTAAAGGAAAATGAAAGAGAAACTTAGAAACCCTCTCTAGCTAATACAAGAGGGAACCAAGATATTGCTGCTACAAGCTTCTCTAAGATATTTGATAAGCTAGGAGTAAACCGCCTTGGGATTCCTTCTAGTTAAAGGGATCCCTTCTAAAGCTCAAATTTTATTAGGATCTCATAATAGGTTTAACTGATTTAAGGTTAGATATGATTAATACCGAATTCAAAAGATTTATTTTCAGATTATAGACTGAAAGAGCTTAATATGAGCTTAATAGCTTAATGAGACAATATGGCTTATGAAGAGAGCTTATGACTTTAAATGAGAGCTTAGAAAATGAGATTTAAAAATACTAAAGACTGAATTTCATTAATTAAAGAAGCTGATTACATTACTTGAAAAAGGAAAATTACATTTAATAAAAACACGAATTTAAGCTAGACTAAAAACTAGATATTAAAAAACTACCCAAAAACTACTCTGGTAGGTGTGAGAAAAGGCCTCTATTTATAGGACTTGAGGAAGCTTCTAGGATCTCTAGCCCTGCTCTCCAAACTTTCAATCCTGGCCAATCATTTCTCCAATCATTTGAGCTTCATTTGTGGCGTTTGATTTCAGGCTGTGGATAACTGAGGATTGCAGCGTGTCATTCCATGATGTGGGTTGTGCTTCTTTTGTGCGTATTTGAGTACAAAAACCCACTTAGATTTGTGCTTCTTTCATGAGCGTACGTTCAAAAGATGATGGAGACCAATGATTTCTCTTGATTTGACTGAATTATCCCTTCCATCTTGTAAGAGAGACTTTGAATTGTCTTCCGTACCCTTTAATTTTCATTTGCCCTTTGTTTTACCATGGGGTGAAAACGGGGAAGACGATGAATAGTGTTTGGAGTTACCCGCCTTTTTTATAACTGAGTACGGGGTAAAATTCAATTGGACTTTGCCCTCTTGGCAATTTCAGTCCCTTTCTTTGTGATTCCATTTCTAGTTATAAATAACTTTGGTAATTTTAAGAGTGGTCATTGTGGATGTTATAAAGGATTCTTAGCTAAGTTTGGGCTGAGGGCTTGGCTTCTGGGCTTCTTTTTGAACTCTTCTGATTCTCGTGTCCGTGTTTGCTTGATTTTGACTGTATTCTTGTGATTTTTTACTTATCCGTACCTGCACACACAAAACACAAATACAAGCATATTTTTTTGCCATTTTTGGTCTGTTTTGGGTTTAATTGGGTTATTTTAAGCATAAATAGATATGTGTATTCTACACTTATCAGCCTTCAATATATAAAGATGCCCACGAGTTGGTTAAAAATTGCGACTCGTGCCAACGACAAGGAAAAATTTCACAAAGGGATGAGATGCCTTAAAATTCCATCCAAGTTTGTGAAATCTTTGACGTTTGGGGCATCGATTTCATGGGACCGTTCCCATCTTCTAGAGGCAACAAATACATACTTGTGGCTGTCGATTACCTGTCAAAATGGGTTGAAGCAAAGGCGCTCCCCACCAACGACGCCCGAGTAGTTTGCAAATTTCTTAAATCTCTCTTTGCCAGATTTGGTGCTCCCCGTGCCATCATCTGATCGTGGAACACATTTTTGCAATGACCAGTTTGCAAAGGTCATGCTAAATATGAACGTCTACTCATCGTTCTCCACCGCGTATCACCCTAGATAATGTGGGCAGGTGACCCCTGAAGTATCGAATAGTGGTTAAAAGGAATTCTTGAACTACAAGGACTGTGGGCGCGAAAATCGTGGCCTCTTGGGCGGGACAAACTGGGATGACGTCTCTGGGCCTTTCGTACAAGCAGCTACAAAACACCCATCGGGTGCACTCCGTACAAGATTGTATATGGAAAGGCATGTCATCTGCCGATTGAGCTGGGCACAAAGCCTACTGGGCCCTTAAACATGCAAATTTTTGATCTCAAAACCTGCGGGTGATCAACACAAAGTTCACTCAATGAATTAAGTGAACTGCGTGTTCATGCCTATGAAAATTCTTTGATTTACAAGAGAAAAACTAAAAACCTAGAGGCTTCATGACGAAAAGATCAAAACCGTTTTTTCAACGTCGGTGTCTAAGTCCTCCCTCTTTAAACTCAATGATTGAAAATTTCTCCGGCAAGTTAAAGTATCGTGGTCAGGACACATTTACATTGTTCAAGTTTTTTCCCGTATGCGCACCGTTGAGTTATCCCAAAACTCTGGGCCACACTCAAGTAAATGGTCATCGTTCTCAAGCACTACTTTTGACATTTGGTGATATCCCTGCTATGGATATCCCGGACCTCACAAACCTTCTCCTGTGGACAACTAAATCAGAGATTTGGGTCAAGCTTAGTGACCTTAAACAAGCGCTTTTGTGGGAGGCGCCCCTATGCTGTATCCTAGTTTATTAGTAGTAAGTAGTACGCTAGTTAGTAATGAATAAGTGTTGAGTTGTTGTGAGGAGGCTTGCCTATACTTTTCAATGTTTTGTGTTTTGTTTGTGTATTCGTTCTGGATGTCCCGGATTTTTTGAAGCATCTCGTGATCGCGCAGGTATTTGCATTCCGTCGATCACTAAGAGCTTCACAATCCTCACCTTCACTTGGGTTAATCCCGATATCCTAATCTTTTCGTCTTAAGTTTTTCTTTAGCATAATTATAAAACGGCTTTAGGATTTCGTAGAAACCCTTTCGTAAAACATTGAGGACAATGTTTCTTTCTAGTATGGTGGGGATCTTCGATTTGATTGTTGCCTGAGCGTTGTTTCTCACGTAATCTGTTTTTACCACAAATTTCAAAAAAATGAAAAAATTTAAATTTTCAAAATAAAATAAGTGTTTTTGTAATAATTTTGACTTTCCTGCTGGGTAGAATAAGAGTAAATTTTGACTCGATCGAGCGTGTTGAGCTCTAGCTTGTTCCTTAACTTTTAGACTAAGCGTTCGCGAATACTCGCGAAGAACGAAAAATGATAGTGTTAAGTATGAGTGGATGCTAAACAAGGATTATTTGGAAATCTTAAGAGCTCATTGTTTGTAAATTTGGCGCTTTTTCTCTAAAGATCTTAACCTGAGTAATTATACGTGCTACTTTTGAAATTAAACTGAAATCAATAATTTTATGTAGTATATAGCAAAACTTTAGCCTTGTTCAAATTTATACTTGAATTTTCAAAAAGACGTTTTCCAATGTGTAAAAAAAATGATGAAAAATGCAAAATTTATAATAAATATAAACTTGTGGATTGTAAAGTGTGCTGTATCTTGCCGGGAACAACCGTTGTTACAGCCTTCTAAAGAAAGCCATAGTAGAATGAATAATCGAGATGATAAAAGTTTGCTGCATCTTGCCGGCTCACAACCGATGTTGCAGCCTTCTAAAAGGTCGAGGGTCACAAACTGCATAAGTATTAAAATTAAGTGTGAATAAATGAATAAAAAGTCTCTTTTTGTTAAATTCAAATATGCTTTTGAACTTTGGCTATTATATTTTTTAAGTGGATATGTATTACGGAAACCTGATGAGTTATGAAACCTAAGGGTCGTGAGTCCGTTCTAGGTCTCTGTGGGGCTGTCAAAGCCTGGTCACTTAACCGCAAGGTTGGGATGTTTGTCTGAGTCGAAAGTCGCTACATAGGATGATCTCGCCTTCAAACTTCATTATTCTCGGGTGAAAACGTGAAACATGGATATTGCAAAAAACATTGATCCAAAGTTACACTAAAATTCAATAATAGCACATGTACACCTAAGTATAATAATTGTCGGGAGTGAAATGTTCACAAGTTGCAAATATGAGTAGTGTTAGCATCTTAACTCATAATTAGCGGTGATTTCGTTTTAAGCTTGAGTTTGGAATAAGTGAAAGTCTGGGATCGATGTGTGTAATTTTATCCCTTTTTGGGGCATTCTCTGATCGAAATGATCTTGCTCTATGGATCCCTTAAGTTATTAAAATAACGAAAGCACCAAAACGTTCTTGTTAGTATGATTTAATATAAAAAATGAAAAATACAAAAAAAGATTGTAGTATAGGCTGTTATTATAAAAAATGGTAAAGACAGGGTTTCAAAACTTATGCGTCTTTAACTTCCTCGATGAACACTTTGCTACATTTTCGAGGTATTAGTCGAGGAGTGATTGGATTCATAGTTTTCTAAATGCTCACTTCATAGCATTGCGTGAGGACACGGCAATACCTTAGTATGGGGGATTTTTGGTATGGTGTTTTATTACACATACGTTTACCTTTAAAAACAACGTTAAAATAACCAAAAATGGACTTAAAATGCAAATATATGCTTTGTTTTGCTATTTGTGTTGTGCTTGATACGGATATCTAAGGAAAGGACGAAAAAGAAGCCAAAACGGGACAAAAACGGACACGGAATGGAAAAAGCGTGGTATAAGACAACAGTCAAGACAAAAGCCCAAGTCTGAAAAAATGTCAACCAAAGTACCCCGACAATCCAAAGTCAAAAGTGAGAAAATATGCTTAGGGGCCATATTGTCAAGTTCCACTATCTTATTTAATTGGAAGGAAAGAAGAAAAATACTTGCATAGGGCTTTAAACTGCCATTTCACCAACGAGTTACCACAAGGGTTATTTTGCCAAACCCTTCCAATGGATTGTTAATTTCACAAGGACCATGAATGCAAGAACCTTTATAACATTCGGGGGGTGTTTTTGCCAAGTTTCCAAACTGTTAACACACCACATGGACTTAAACTGAAATAAACATATAACCCTTGAGGGACTAGTTGTGACACAAACCCAAAGTTTAAACCTGTTTTGAAACACTGTACATCTCCCCAAAGCTTTCCCGCCAAACTCATAACTTCCAAACCCGTCCCTTTCAAGCTCCATTGACTTCACCACATCCCTCCAAACCCTTCACAATCACAAACCCCACACCCCACATGGTCCTTGTCCACGTTGGCAATCTAAAATCCCTCAATCCGATCAATGGTTGTTATAAATTCGGTTGTGGTGGCATGCAAAGACTGCAAGGGCAGGATTTGCTTTGTGTTTATACACTCAACAACAAAACAAAAGTCTTACTTTACTCAGAAACTAGCACAAAAGTGAAGGACAAGAAGAGAAGTCCAAACCTAGCTCGTTGCTTTATAACTGGAAGCAATATGGCAAGGAGAGTAGTTTTTTTACTCAGTCTTAGTTTTTAACTTAGTTTTACTTTCTTGTACTTGTAATTCTCTTTTTAAGGTTAATGAAAGTTTCGGCTTATGTTTTAATTTATGTTCTAAAGTTTCCAAGTTCTTGTTTCTTTCAAGCTCCATATAAGCCAATTTATAAGTTGTTTTAACCTTTGATACCAGAAGTTAAGAAAAATTAAAAAGAAAAAAAAAGTTACTGTTTGATAGCAAATGGACGAATGAGCAAACATGGAAGGCTCATTGGGTTGCTTAGTTTAGCTTATTTATAAGCTAAGGGGTAGGATTAGAGCTTATTTAGGTTTCACATAATCCTGTTTTGAGCAAGGATCAAGGTATACTCCTTTTTAAATTTTTGCTTAAAAGTTACTGTAGCATTGCTTATTTTCAACTTATTGATGACTTTTTGTGCTTATTTGTGTTTAGTTATGCTTAAAAATGCCTTTTAGTTGCTCATATTTCATTTACTTGTCAATTGCTTAAAACTGCCTAGATAAGCTTATTACTGTTGTTAGCTTATTAGTTTTTTAAAGTGCTTATTTGCCTGTTCTTTTTACCTTATTGTGCTTAACCATGCTTGTTTAATACTTGTTTTTAAAATTTAGTGCTTAATTTAGTCTTTACAAGTGTTAAAACCCGTTTTTAAAATTATAAAGGGGTGTTTGGGTTAAGCCCAAAATGGGTCAAAATGGTAAGGTAATGGGTTGGTGTCACTTTGCTAACTTGCTTAGTCATTTAGCTCTTTGAGTCTGTGTACTTTTTTTTTTTTTTTCCGTATTCCTAATGTTTTTAAGTCAAAAACTGTTTTTTCAAGTTTTTTTTAGTTGTTCTTTAAGTCTGTGTTTTTGAAAGAGATACAAGAGCTTTTTTGGTTTAAGTCTTGTATACTGAGTTTTTAGTTTCAAAGTGTCCCCGATGGTGTAATTTGTGAGTGTCTAACAAGTTCTTAAAAAGTGTTTTGAGTCATTTGTCAAAACTTTGCAAGATTTTGTGTTGTTGTCATCTTTTAGTACAAGAGAAAAAGCTCTTTTTCAAAAGCTAAAATCAGCAAGTTTAATTTGTTTTTAGAAGATGAAGTTTTGAATATAAGCTCTTAATAAGCCTCTTTTAATCTGTTTAACATTTATTTTTCATTTTGAGCTTATTTGACAGCTTATTTTAAGCTGTCAAATTAAGCCCAATTTTTTTAGTTCATTTTCCCCTGGTGCTAGGAGGGGATTTTCAGATTGCTTTTTCTTGCTTGATAATTGGTGTCTGCTCAAGCTTTTGGCTTTTCTAAAAAGCCAATAAGCTCTTTTATAAGCCCCCTTATTTGTAGACCTTAGGAAGCACTCTAGGTAGCTTAAAATTAAGCACAAAGTAGTCATTTCAACTGTTTTGCATTCTAGTATTGGCATTAGCTTATTTTTGATTTTCTTGGCTTATTGGCTTAAATCTTTAGCTTATTGCTGTTTGTTTTTGGCTTATTAGGTTAGATAGCTTATTTTTTTAGATTCATTACTTAGCTAGCTTATTTGCCCTTTAGCTCCTTTTAGTCCTTTAGTGTTAAAATAGCTAAGACTGCCTCTCTTAGTAGCTCACTGTTTTGCTTATTTGTCTATGCTTTTTATTTGCTTGGTGTTGCTTATTTAGTGTAGAAATAAGCCTGTTTTTGCTTATTGCTTTGTCCTTTGCTTATTCGTGTGCTAAAAGTCATAAAGAAAAGCCATTTTTGCCTTTAAGTCACATTAAGCTAGCTGTCTGTTTTCAATAAGCTTTTTCAGCTTATTTTTAGCTTTTCTCAAAAAGTTGTAGTTACAAAAAATGATAAGCTCAAGGTGCTCTATAAGTTTGTGTAAAAAGTTTTTCTAAAAAAAAGAGGAGATAAGGGGAAACCCGGGTGAGCAAGACTCGAACCCGGGTCTCACCCTCAATACACCTCTTTTATAACAAACACTCTTACCGATGTGCCCTTGGTCTTTTCTGTTAGACCCTTGGGCACTTTGGTATATAAGGGGGTTTTGGCCAAAATAGCTATAAGCTCGTTTAAGCTTATATTCAGCTTATTTATAAGCTGAATCTCGGGTTTCTTATTTTTCTTAGGATAGTTGTAGGGTAAAGTAATTTTAGTAATTTTTTCAGAATTTTTAAAAATAGTTTAGTATTTTTTTAATTTAATTTTGTTAAAAGTTTTAAAAATTCATAAAAAATACAAAAATTATCAAAAAAATATTTTTCTTTTTTAAGAAATTTTCTTTGGTCATATTTTACTGTTAGGGAAAATAGAAAAATACGGGTCTCGGTACGGTTCTTGTCTTGACTCGTTTCTGGGTCAATCTTAAACGACCTCGTTTTACAGTCTAGTTTTTTTTAAAACTTCGTTATTTTCATTTAGAATCTATTTTAGGATTTTAAATTTGTTTTAGGGTTTTAATTGCAAAATTTAGCGTTTTTGGACCCTCGTTTTTCGTACCCGTTTTAGGATTTAAGTATATTTAGCTTTCATTTTTAGGTTTTTTCTCAATCGTTTTGCTGTGTTTTTGATTAAATTAGCTTTCTACACTCTCCGAAATCTTTACTCTCATTTCAAACTCAATCTTCCGACTGTATCGATTCTCAAGCACAGCCTCGCTGGGGATAAACGACCCGGGGATATTCTATACTACTTCTCGGTTTTATTGATTGTTTTTTGATTATACTTACTATATATATTTTATTATATATATAGTTTAAAATCTTCAATCAACTATGATAGAAACTTTGTTTGATAATACTAAAGATTATGCAGAATCTAATCTTTAATATAAGAATAATTCTTCAATGAAACAAGTAATTCTAATGAACACACAGATTAATAAACAAAAGCTTCAATGTATTAATACGATATACTCTATCTAGTATTGGGTTACAAAAACTTGAGCTATGACAATTCTATGAATGACTCGTTTTTTATACATAGAACTCTATACCCTAGGACCTCCTTTTTATACACCAAGGAGTCCTTATAATGGGATTACAATATTTTCTAAGTTATCATGATCTTCTAAACAAATAACTTATACATATCTTTTACAAAAATATCTCATACATATCACATAAGCAATCTTTATCTTTTCTCTGAGCGTCAGCATAAACTCTTCCAACAGTTGTAATCTTTCAGCAGTAGTAACTTTCATACCAGCAACATTAACTTTCAACACCAACAGTAGTAACTTTTGTACTAGCAGTATTAACTGTGTACAAATAGTATTAACTACTTAGAAAGTTTTCTTCAATCTTCACCAGCAGTACTAAGTTACATTAGTAGTAGTAACTAGCAGTAGTAATATACACTAGCAGTTTTAACTTACACTAGCAGTAATAACTACTTAGCATATTTTTCATTAAGATTACTAACAGCACTAATTTATGCTTAGCAGCAGTAACACAAACCTTACCAGCAGTAACTCTAAGATCATCCAGAAGTCTTTTAATCCCAACAAACATACTAAAATCCAAATGGACCCAACCTACATTTGAGCTTGAGCCTTTATATCTTTGATGTGTCGTTGTGTGGTGTATATTTTTATGATAATCCTATGTTAGTTCTAATCTTAATTCTAACAGGTAAATGGGGGTTTCAGCCTAAGAGACTGGCACGGGTCAACCGATATTTCAACAAGATCACTTCAACGTATAAGTTCCCGAACGTCCCGAGTACTCGTAAAGCTTATGCTTTTCCCATCTTCCTCGAGGGGCCGCCGGATTTGATTGAAAAAGAACCCCTCCATCGATTCAAACATGGGATGATCTTGTTTCGCAATTCATCAACAATTTTTTCCCTCGTCTAAAACAACAATCTTCTGAAATGAATTACGAGATTCAACAAGATATGATGAGCGTTTTCTGAAGCACTGGGACCGATTTAACGATCTCTTCGGCTAGGTCCCACATCACGGATTTTCAGAATTTGCATCAACTCAATACATTCTTATAATGCCCTTGAACACTAACGATCAAGATTCATTAAATTTGCCGTCGCGGTTGGCAACTTTTGGATAAAATGCCTCGTGATTGCCTAAGAATCATTGAAAGCAAATCCAAAGTTCGTAATTCACGTAACAAACCGGTTGTTGCCAAAGTGAGTTCGAGCACTTCCACCCCCGGAATCTCTTCCGAGGTTGCTGAGCTGAAAGATATGGTGAAAGCTTTACTTCTTGATAAGAAAAATCAATCTCCCGCTCCTACTCCCGTCAAAGCGGTTGAGGAAAGTTGTGTTACTTGCGGTGGTGCTCATTCCTACCAAACTTGTCCAGCCACCACTGGCAATGTTTATCGAGATAATATTCAAGAATATGTCTCACAAGCAGCCGCAGCTAACTACAACCAAGGAAACACCGGTTATCGAGCCCCGATTTCAAATCAAATTCGACCTCCCGGTTTTCCTCCCGCTCAAAACAATCATAATGTGCAAAATCAAGGAAACAATCAGAATCGTTACAACCAAAACCGGGGGAATTTCAATCAAGCTCCAGCTTACCAACCCCCGGTTCATCAAGGTCAAATCTATCGACCTCAGGTTTCAACCCTCCTCTATATCAAGCTCCCGCCTATCAAGCTCCAACTCCTCAGATTCAAGGTGTATCGAAGGAAGATTTCCAAGCCTACGTAAAGGCTAATGATGCCTGTGATGAGACACATGCCCAAACTTACGTCCAACATGAGCAAAATCAATTGACCAATCTCACTGACATGCTTTCCAAATTTGTCACTTCCAATACCGCCTCTACTTCGGGAACTCTCCCTAGTAACACTGTTACTAACCCGAAGGAGGATTTAAAGGGTATTACCACTCGAAGTGGTGTAGCTTACAAGGGACCCACGATTCATACTACTTCCTCTCCTAAAGTAGTACGAAACCCAGGTCAAAGGATACGATGCCTCCTACTAATAACGGAAGCACGAAACTCCACCTCCGGTTGTCCCTATTGTCCATCATGAATCAATCTCTGAGCCCGTAAATGCTCCAGTTAGTGCTTCAAGGCCTAACCAAAAAGCATCAATTCCATTTCCTTCAAGAAGAAATGATGAAAGACGTCGTGAAAAAGCTAACGACCAAATTGAGAAATTCTATGAAATCTTTAGAGATTTGAGTTTCGAAATTAGCTTTACGGATGCCTTGATGCTTATGCCAAAATTCGCCTCGACTCTAAAAACCTTAATCAGAAACAAAGAAAAGTTGAGTGAAATGGCTAGAACCCCATTGAATGAGAATTGCTCAGCGGTCATCCTAAACAAGTTACCAAAGAAACTTGGAGACCCTGGCCGATTTCTTATTCCATGTGAATTCTCTGGGATTAATACATGCAACGCCTTGGCCGATCTTGGCGCAAGCATTAATCTTATGCCATATTCCGTATGGAAAAATCTCTCTCTTCCCGAACTAACCCCGACTTGCATGACGCTAGAGCTAGCGGATCGATCAATCTCTGAACCAATCGGTATCGCTGAAGACGTCTATGTAACGGTGAGAAAGTTCCAATTTCCTGCAGATTTTGTGGTCGTCGATTTTGAGCCAGACCCCCGAGTACCCTTAATTCTCGGGAGGAGTTTCTTAAAGACCAGTCGTGCATTAATCGATGTATACGAAGGAGAAATAACCCTTCGTGTTGGCAGAGAGGCCATTACATTCAATCTGACCAAACTTCAAGATAACACGCTATTACAATCATATGACGGCAAACCGAATTGACGTCATTGATATGGCTTGTGAAGAATACTCTCAAGAAGTTCTTGGTTTCTCTGATGTGATCTCGAGTGGCAATCCCACTCCTTACTATGATCCAATCGTCTCTACCACCTCTCCTACTTTAACTCCATTTGTTCTCGAAGAAGCAAATGCTTTTATAGCTGTCGATGACGAGCCAATTTCACGGGAAATTGATGCTACTTACTATGATCCGGAGGGTGACATTCTTATTCTGGAAGCACTTCTCAATAGTGAACCGTTACCTCCTCTTCCGAATCATAAAGATTATTCACCCGGAATCCGGGAAGAACTCAAAGTTGTTGAAGCTAAAACCGTTAAATCATCAATTGATGAGCCTCCCGAGGTTGAACTCAAGGACTTGCCACCTCATTTAGAATACGCATTTTTGGAAGGCGACGACAAGTTGCCCGTCATAATTGCGAAAGACTTGAAGGATGAGGAGAAGGCAGCTCTTATCAAGGTTCTAAAGTCCCACAAGCGAGCCATCGCTTGGAAACTCTCCGATATCAAGGGTGTTGATCCAGAGTTTTGTACTCACAAAATCCTTATGGAAGAGGACTACGAACCAACAGTTCAGAGTCAAAGACGGGTAAACCCAAAGATCCACGACGTCATCAAAAAAGAGGTTGAAAAACTTCTTGACGCCAGATTAATTTATCCGATCTCTGACAGTCCATGGGTAAGCCTGGTACACTGTGTACCAAAGAAGGGTGGCATAACCGTCGTCAAGAATGATGATAATGATTTGATACCAACTCGATTGGTCACGGGGTGGAGAGTGTGCATTGACTATAGAAAGTTGAATGAAGCCACCCGAAAAGACCATTTCCCATTGCCCTTCATGGATCAAATGCTCGAAAGACTCGCGGGAAACCAATACTATTGTTTCCTCGATGGCTTCTCAGGTTATTTTCAGATTCCCATTGACCCGAAGGATCAAGAGAAGACAACTTTTACTTGCCCATACGGAACGTTCGCCTATCGCCGCATGCCTTTTGGGCTATGTAATGCACCAGGCACGTTTCAACGATGTATGATGGCAATCTTCCATGACATGATCGAAAAGACAATGGAAGTGTTCATGGATGACTTCTCGGTCTTCGGAGATTCTTTCTCTACATGCCTATCCTATTTGGAAAAAATGTTAAAATGGTGTGAAGACACCAATTTGTCCCTAAATTGGGAGAAAAGCCATTTCATGGTAAAGGAAGGCATTGTTCTTGGACACAAAATCTCTAAGTCGGGAATTGAGGTCGACCGTGCTAAAGTTGAAGTCATAGCCAAGCTCCCTCACCCGACTACTGTCAAAGGTGTCCGTAGTTTTCTTGGGCATGCCGGTTTTTACCGACGTTTCATACAAGACTTTTCGAAAATTGCCCGTCCAATGACCCACTTGCTTGAAAAAGAGACTCCATTTTTCTTCTCAGAAGAGTGTATCGAATCCTTTAATACACTTAAAAGAAAATTGACCGAGGCTCCAATTTTGATTGCTCCCGACTGGGACTTGCCCTTCGAACTCATGTGTGATGCAAGCGACTTTGCAATTGGGGCAGTCCTAGGGCAACGAAAGAACAAGCATTTCCAACCAATTCACTATGCCAGCAAGACAATGACCGAAGCTCAAGCACACTACACTACGACCGAAAAAGAATTACTTGCCGTAGTGTACGCTTTTGAGAAATTCCGGTCATATCTCGTTTTGTCCAAGAGCATAGTGTATACCGATCATTCTGCTATTAAGTATCTCTTTGCTAAAAAGGATGCTAAGGCAAGACTGATGCGGTGGATCCTTTTGCTCCAAGAATTCGATGTTGAGATCCGAGACAAAAAAGGAGCAGAAAATCTTGCCGCCGATCATCTCTCCAGACTTGAGAACCCTCACCAAAATGAGTTCGAGAACAAAGAAATCATAAAAACATTTCCTCTCGATACTCTTGGATCGGTTGCTGGTATGTGTTTAATTACACATACCTTTTACCTTTAAAAACGAGCTAAAATAACCAAAAACGGACTTAAAATGCCAAATATACGCTTGTTTTGCTAATTGTATTGTGCAGGAACGGATATTTAAGAAAAGGACGAAAAACGAAGCCAAATCGACAAAACCAGACTCGGAATGGGAAAGCAAGGAAAAGTCAAAGTCCAAGCCAAAGTCAACCCAAGTCAACCCCGAAGCCAAAAAGTCAACAAGTCAAGAAATATAAGTTTGAGGGTTGAAATTGCCAAACCCTAAACTTATAATTATAAGAAGAAAAGAGAAAAAGAAAGACAAGGGGGAAAACTGCCAAGATGGGAAAGTTATACTACGAGGGCCAAAACTGTCAAGCCCTAAAACTATTAACCCACAAGGACGGTTCATGCAATTAGTATTATAACGTTTGGGGACTTAACTTGCCAAGTCCCCAAAGTTATATAACCACAAGGACGATGAATGCAATAAACCATATAACTTTGAGGGGCCAATTTTGCCCAATCCCCAAACTTCCACCCTGTCACCCCCAACCTTTATAAACTCAATTTTTCCCGCCAAAGATGTATTCTCCCCATAACCAGTCTTTACCCTTCGTTTTCTCCTCAAACCCTGCAACTATTAACCACAAGGGATTAACCCTTAATCCCTATCACAAATCCCAATTGCCAACTTTATGGCAATCCCCACAAACCTAGCCCCAATACTTATTTCGATGAGAATAGTAATTAACCTAACAAAACCTAAGGAATTTAAAGCCAGATTAGCCTTATCTTTACTGCACTCGACACAACAAGCACAACTTACGTTGGTTTGGGTCTACATAGAAACACAAGTGGAGAGAAGACTCAAGGAGACCCAAGAACCTAGTCATATTTTTTTCTTTCAATAAAAGCAATGTAAACCATTGTTGGCTAAGGAGTGTATGTTTTTTTATACAGTTAGTTTTTAAAGTAGATAGTTTTATTTTTAGAGTCTATCCAATATTCTTGGGTAATTATTCCAATTCGTGTTACTGTTCAAGCTAATTAAAGCTTTTAAAATCCTTTCAATTTTCAGTTTAGTGTTTTGTATACAACCTTGTAAACTTTTATATTTCTTAATTAAATAAAGCAAGATTAGTTATGGTTGTTTCTCAATTTTATCATGTATATAAGTGCCGTATATTTAAGCAATAAGCTTGTAATAAGCAGTTTTTTAGCTTATTACATTTTCTAAAGTATCAAGAAGTAGTTTCAATCCGTTATAATCTTTCCTAATAAACTGAAATTGGTCCCATCTTATGTTCACAAAAAATCCATATTAGTTCAAATTGCACAAATGTTTTGAAAGCTACAGGAAGAATAAGAATTTTCAGCTTAATGAGCTTATAAGCTCAGGATAAAGCGGGTCTATTATCCATAAAGGTCCATGGTATGGTTAGGTCACTCACAGTCAGAAAGAGGACCTATAGATATCTGAGACAACAAAGAACCGGTAACCAGCCACTAAGAATCCAAACAAATAAGTACAAAAATTAAGGCTTAATTATGAATGTCTAATTGTTAATATACAAGGGGGAATATATTCATGTATCCAAAAACAAGTGATATGCTTAGTATTGCCTTTTGAAGTATGATGTAGTGTTATATTTTCTTATATTTTTGTTGTGAGTATTTCATATACCTAAATTACAGTCATTTAGTATGTAAGCGGTGCTAGGAGAGAAACTAGATTATCTATTTAATAAGCTGTAAGTGTATTAAGTTTTTAAAATAGTCATGATTTAGGTTATAATAAAGTGAGTGAGTAGCTATAAAAAGGGGGGATTTAGCTGTTTACAGTAATTAAAGTATAAATTTTTAAGTACAGATTTAGTTTTTATAAGTTAGACTATCAAGTGGGTGTTTGGTGATAACAGGAAAAACGGGACAAAATGGATTTTTGTTTATGGGTTGAGGTCATCCAAATAGCTTTAGCTTATGATTTTTAAGTACTTGTTTAAAGCCAGTTTAATAAAAGATTTTTAGTTTGTCAAATGGTTTTCAAAGTCTATATACAGTACTAACTTTAAACTGTGAGATTTTTCGAAAACACCAACAATGCATAATTCATAAGCACATGAATTTTTGCGAGTTTAAGGTTTCAAAAAGTGTTTCCTAAAATGTGTGTGATAAGAAGCAGTGTCAAAAGCCCCTATTGGTCTATAGAACTTGGTAAAGTCAAAACCACCAAGTTTCATATTAGTAGCAGTTTTAAAAAACAAAATGCCTTGTTCACCTATGACAAAATTCAGCAGGATTTTTAAGGTTATATAAAAAGCCAAAATAATATGAGATGCACAACCTTTCATAAGTCCTCAATCTGTGATTAGCTTATTTTAATTGTTTAGGAGCTTATTTATGACAGCTTTAAAAAGCTGTCCAAATAAGCCCTTGAGTTAGCTTACAGCTCCCCAGGTGCAAAGGGGAGCTCTTATAAGCCCCTTTCTTTTTTATATTTTTCCTTGAGCTGTTAAGATGTATTTAAGCCTAATTTTCTTGGCTATATTTCAAGAGCCTTTAAAGCATCTTAGTTATAAGCCTCACATAAATTATCAGACCTTTAATAAGCTTAATGGATAGCTTAATTTTTAAGCTAAATACTTGCCTTTATTACAGTTTTTTGCATCTGACTTAGTGTGGAGTGATTGCTTATTTTTTTCTTTTTCTGGCTATATATGAGCTTTATTCTCATAACTCTTTTGTTGCTCCCTCAAAGCATTTTTAGGTTAATATAGATAGTAAATGAGTCCATATATTGCCTTAAGCCAAGTGCTTTATTTGTCCAAATGACTTAATCCCTATTACATTTAAGCCTTGTTTTAGTTATTTCAGTATCATCAATAAGCTATTCAACAGCTATCTAGATAAAAGCTTTTAACATTTTTAAGAGCTATTATTTAAGATTAAGTATAGAATCCTTTTTAGCTTAATTTAGTCCTAACTTACTATATTCTACCACAAGTCCAAAATGACATTAGCCATTTAGCCTTTTAACCATTAAAAAGCTACTGTCGAGTTTTAAGCTAATTTTTAAGCTAAATTAGAGCATATCAACAAACAGCTTGTAGTTGTACAAAATTTTAATCCCCACGAGCATAACCAACTTTGCTTTACCAATGATTATTAATCAAAAAAAAAAATGGAAAGCGACCAGAGGGGTGGTGATCCGGGTGAGCAAGACTCTAACCCGAGACCTCTCTATAACGATCCCCTTTTCCAACACTCTCACCAGCAAGCGCCCTTTGGTCTTTTTTTCCGTTAAAGACACAAGGCATTTATCCTTTATACACGTTTATGAGCCTAAAATTCTTATAAAGC
The DNA here is from genome assembly GCA_026074375.1 of Tanacetum coccineum. Lineage (NCBI taxonomy): Eukaryota > Viridiplantae > Streptophyta > Magnoliopsida > Asterales > Asteraceae > Tanacetum > Tanacetum coccineum. The sequence continues at coordinate 70,766 of BQNB010005638.1, forward strand.
TGTATAAGCATAATTTACGGGCTAATTCCTTAACGCAAATTTATTGTTTATTAATTATTCCGTTAAGGAATGTTAAAGTGTCAATGTAATGAGTAATTGTAAATAATTTATAATTTTTATACGAAGTTCATGTTACTATTTTTATATAATATAATAATAGTAAAAAAGTATTTAAAAATACATAAAAAATAAACAAAAATTATCAAAAAATATTTTTTCTTTTTTAGAAAATTTTATTTTGATCCAAATAAGTAATTTGGTAGGAAAAATATAACACATTTACGTAGGTCATTTTATTACAACCTTTTCACTTGATTTAAAGAAACGGACCGGGTGCGGGAATATTGGTCTTGACTCGTTTTAAATGGTCAAACCAACTCCGTTTCGTCAAGTCTTTTTCATTCTTCGTTATATGTGTTCTCTAAGAGTAGTTAAGGAAGCAAAATTTTCTTCTGTAGGTCAAATATATTAAAGATTTTAGGTTTTCCCCTTTCGTTCTGGATACTTGCTCAACTCCGTGTTTACATTAGCTTAATTTAATCGGAAATTTATTAGTATTTTCCATATAAACGTTATTTTGTTTAATAATGTTTAATATAACAGTCCTACAAAAGCACATCTCTAAATCATATTTTCTCCTTCAAACTCAAATTTTCGACTGTAACGATTCTCCAGTCTCCAGCCTCGTATGTGGATAAACGACGCCGTGAACACTCTATACTACTCATTCGGTATTCTTGATTTCTGTTTCAGATTACATTACTTTATATATTTTATATTCTAATTAGAAATTATATAATATTTTAAGAGTGTAGTTTTGGACGGATCACTGACCCTTTACAACGCCTTACCGCATAAAGAGTATGAGGAGGTGGGGAAAAAAAAAAAAAAAAGGGGGAAAAAAAATAGAAAAGGGGGAGGGGGGTGAAGGGGGAAGATATTCATGTGTAAAAACCGCCAAGGAATGTTGGCAATACACTGAACATCACTCAACCAAGGCAATTCACAAGTACAAGAATGCATAGATTGATCTTCTCGAACATCAAGAATTATGAAAGTTCTACTAGTCCTCTAATGAAGAAACATATTAATAGCGGATTCACACAATTCAATCGTTAATTTTAACTAGTCTTAAATCTCTATATCCGGACTACTCTAGCATAAAATCAAGGTGTGAGAGAAGTACAATCGCCGCTCTTTAACCTTACAATGGAGAGCCAAGTTGACAGCCATTAAAGAAGACAACGACTTGGCTACCCTTCCTTTTGATGGGCTTATTGGCAACCTCAAAGTTTATGAAACAATATTATGAGGTGATGGTGTTGCTTCTAAACCCATCAAAGAAAAGGCTATGCCAATAACTCCTCAAAGCTAATATTTCCTAGACGGTTCATACTAAGATAGTAATTGTAAGGTAACATGTTCAAGAAGAAAGTGACAAAGACGAAGAAATCCGTCTACGCCATAATGGCGTAAAAAACATTTGGCGAAACAAAATCGAAAAGGCCTCAAGAAAGACATGACCAGTTTTGACATAATATATCAATAATGAAACGACAAAGTGAGTTGAGAGCTCAAGACGCTGACTGCAGGATGTATCAGGAACAGCAGAAACAAGAAACCCCTCCATAGTACATAACCTAAAGTCAAAAGAGTAACCAAGGGCAAAAATCAGATATGATAGATATTGTCCTAATCTAATCAAAACTACGGGGAATTTTATACTTATGGATAATAGTATACGATTACTCAATCTATACCTGGACAAAATTACAAAAACATAAAAAAGACAGCAATAATCACAACTATACATGTGCCAAATCAAAAAGACACCAAACCCAACAAGTGGTCAAACGAAATGTGAACCTCACACCAAACGGCTACATGGAAATTGAGTTAATGATAAAGGAATAACAATTTGGAGTTCTAGTAAAGACAAACAAGTGACATTCTCACAACATCATCGGCACCTACTGAGCAACCCAATCTAATAGTTGAAGTTAGAACGTAAGCAACCCACACTATGCAAAGAAAATATACGAACCATAGATTTAAAAGAACACTTAAGACGCCACAAACTACAAATATAGTGTGATACCAGCCGTACTAACCACGACTTAGATGCAACACATAGACATCAAAAGAGTGACCGCTTCAAAAGATAAGAAAACCACCGCAACAAGCTGCTCCCCACCATCTACGTTTCATTACATTACTAGGAATTAAGCCAACCCAAATCGCACCTTTTAGCGATTATATGTGGTAAGCAAAGTGCACTTCATATTCCAAAAACCAAAAGAAAACCCAACTTAAAATGACTCACATTCTACAACGACATATTTATAAATGAGATACACACAAAACCGTCTACGCGGTAAACGATCGAACACACACCCACCAGCTGACCTATAACCCGACCACTCAACATCCGTCCCAATCAGTACCCCAAAGCAGCCCGAGCAAACCCACAATTGGACTGACCATGCACCTATGGACGATAAAGCAAGCCATTAGAAATGATAGCAATCAATCACATTCCATCAATCGATGATAACACACCCAAAAATAAAATTATGAAAAAAATGACGGCCTACCAAGGGTATGAAAACATTATAGAAATGTAAGAGTATCAATCCCATAGAACAAGTGTGAAAGTAGAATTATGATAAAAGAACTCTAGTTCCATGCCCAAGAAATAAGAACTTCTTATTGCATATGAGTATACAACTAAAGAACTAAAGAACAAGTGAAGCCAATAAGGACGAAATAGGACATATGGCTAAGCAGAAGGTACCTTGATCAATTCATACGAAACGGTTGTAAAGGATCTTGTACCTTTCTGGTTAGTTCACCCCATACTATAACCAAATGAAGTATTTAGGAGATAAGTAAGACAAAAACGGAGTGGAGGAGTTGGGAATAAGGCTAGTAAGTAAGCAACAAGGATGATAAACAACAAGTAAGAGAATTGATTACAATGGAAACCAAAGCCCAGTTGCTATATAACTGGTATTCAATTAGAATCTCCTGGCATGATTCATCCAGTTGCTAGATTAGAGTCAATTAGAATCTTACTTGCATATGCATGTTGTTATATATTCAAACTTTTTCAAATGGATGTGAAAAGTTTTTTTCTAAATGGAGTCATCGATGAGGAAGTGCATTGTATAGACTTAAACAAGCTCCTAAAGCTTGGTACTGTTAGAAATAAAGAAATGTTCTACTTGTAAGCACTATTATAAAGTATAGGGACTAATTGTGTTAAGTTAGGAAAGTTTAGTCAACAATCTAATAAGGCTATAAATAGGGTATTTATGCCATGATTAGATGTAACAATTTCATTTTAATCAAAAGGCAAGTTAGGTATTTATCTCTCTAAACACACATACTAATTACACCTTAATCTTCGCACACTAGTCATCAATCAAGATCTTATTGCTTAATATGTGGTATCAAGAGCCAATTATTGCGGATTAGTGCTTATTTTTAGTGTTTGATTGTGTTAGAGATTGAGGATTTGCTTATTTTGACTGCTTATTTGAACAGCTTTTTCGTTCTTATTTTTTGTGTGTGCTTATTTCGACTGCTAATCTGTTGCTTAATTTTGTGCTTAATCTGCTGCTTAAATCTGTGTTTTGAGCTGATTTTCTGCTTATTTGTGCTAATTTCAGTTGTGTTTTATGCAACTGAAATTGACTGCTTACGGTTTTATCGTAAGGGTCGTGGCAACATTTAGTAGATAATTTGCTTATTCATGCTTATCTGTTTATTTTTGATAAAATTAGTTTTTAAGTCAAATTCGGAACTGTAACAATCTGGTCAAACTCGGTCAAAACAAATATTTTGGTCAAACTCGGTATTGACTTTTATCAAATTTTAACAGATCTAACAGATTTTAGATTTTACTGAGTTTGAAAGAAAAGAAAAGATAAGTATAAACATTTCGGTAAATCATTTTCGAAAAAGGAGGCAAACAGTTCTGTCGAATTTAGAACCAATCTCTGAATCTAATCTCGGAAACAAGCTCAGAACGAACTCGGTAGATCTCAGTTTTGTTCAAATTAATTCAAAAGACCATTTACGATCTATTCTTTTTGAACATAATTCATCACAGATCTATAACAAATCAACCACATAATATCTTTTCAAATCAAAATCATACCATCATCATAGATCATCTTTTTTGAAGGCTTGCTTCATTTTGATTTTCAAAACTAAAAAAGGAAAACTAGAACAAACATTTGTGCATATTTTCTTTTGGTTCGATTTAAGAACAAAAAAAAGAAAAAGAAAGGAGGATCTCAGATTTTTCTTGGTTCGTGTTCTTTGCAATAAAATAAGAGACCATCAAAGATCTTAACACGATAGAAAGAATCATCATCGATCTTTGTAACGAAGGCTTAAGCTTCATTTATTTTTCGAAACCACATAAAGAAAAATCAAGAACAATAGGTGTTCTCATCTTATTTTATTTCGGTGTGTAAAAGAAAAACAAGAAAGTTTAAAAACCTACCCGTGACCCTATACAAAAAATCTTTGCCGAAGTCGTTCATATCTTTGTGTGCTTCAAAATAAAAGAAACTATCAGAAAAAAATAAAAGGGTTTGGTTTTGTTGGTTGTGATTCGTTTTACAAAGTAACAAGTGAGTGTTTGTGTTTTTAACAAGTGTCTGTGAGAGTGAATGAGTTGTGTAGTGTGAGTGAGATAAGAGATAAAGAGAGGCGTGTATATGATCTAGGGCAACAAGATAACTATTCTTATATACTATACAATTTTTTTAGGTTAAAATAGATAGTGGGTTGTGTAGTAGTTTTTGGTTTATGCTTTGGGCTGATTTGGGTGCAAAACTATTGGACTGATTTAGTTTGTTTGCATATAAATCCAAAAATTGAATTTAGTTTGTGCTAAGGGGCTTGATTTTTTTAGTATAATTCTTGGGCTAGGTACAACAATTGGCTGTGTCACAATTTTTTTTTATTTTATTTTGAAATAAATGAATTTTGTAGAGACTAAAATTTTGTGCTAAAGTTTAGTGATGTAATTTAAAAAAAAATACGATTTTAATTGCGGATCAATAAATCGAGATTGATTAGAATTTTGGGTTACTTTTTTGAGTATTATTTTTGGTCCACGTTTTTAATTGAGCTTAAATAATTTTTTTTAGTAGAAACATTTTTTAGTAGAGACATTTTTTTAGTAGTTAATTAGTCTACGAATTTTTTTTCTTGCGAATTAAATAATTTTTGTTTGCGCAAGTTAATTAGTTTGTGGTGATTAATTGAGCGAGCTTGTTCGGATTATTCGTTGAGCATCGGGATTTCTGTTCGCGACAAGATGAGTCGAGACGTAATTACGGTTGGTTCGACAATGCGGATTCCGTTGTTATATCGGGGTGAATACTCTCAGTGGTAATCAGTACAACCCTTAAGTTTGTACTGCTGAGAGTTTCATCAATTCTTGGCTTATTTGGCTTATTCCAAGGATCCCCCTCTTGTTCCTAATTGATCATTTAGCTAGAGTGTTAAGCCGTGTGAGCTTATTTGCATTTTTCATTCACTTATTTGTTCTTAAAAGCCAAGGAAAATCCATTTTTGTCTTTAGCCTTTTTAAGCTCTGTCAGTTTTGAGTGCTTATTTGTGTCTCAAATCCCAAAGCCTTTGCAGCTTATTGGAGCTTTTTGGCCATGCTTTTAAGCTGTGGGCCCCATTTTCCCATAGGAATCCATTTTGGGGCTTAAAATTAAGCCCCAAAAGTGTCCCAAGACTGTTTGGACACAGTCTTGGTCCTTGCTATTCCAGCCTTTTTGTTGCTTATTATGTATTCTTAACTGCTTATTTTTGTTCTTTTAGCTTATTAGGTTAGTATAATTAGGTCTTCGAGCTTATTTGATTCTTGGGTTAGCTTATTCGAACCAAAAAAGCCCCTCAAAAACTGTCATTTTGGTTGAAGTTTAAAAAAGAGGAAAAAACTTATTGAGTTTTTAAGTGCTTATTTAAGGGCTTATTCGTGAATAAAAAAATAAGGTGTCTTTGTTAAAAATGCGTATTTACAAGTCATTTTAGAACTTGTGTAAAAAAAATGTTGAAAAAAAATAAAAAGGGGAAGGAGGAATTCCCAAGAGCTGAGGCTCGAACCTCGGGACCTCACTTCCCCGTGAGATCCGTCCCCCCCATAGCTTCCCTCAACCCACTTAACACATAACACACACACCGCAGCGTCCATAGGGTCTTTTCTGTTAGACCTTTTGGAGCGTTTGGTACTTAAGCCTTTTTTAGACCACTATTCTCTATAAGCTGTTTTGGCTATTTACCAGCTTATTAGCTAACCTGGGTTGAAACCTTTTTATTTTTTCATAGGACTGTTATAGGCTTTCACAGCTAATTTGTGTGAATTTTTTTAGATTTTTTTTATACACGTTTTGTATTGGTATTTTTTATAATTTAATTTTTTCTTTCAAAACTTAAAAAAAATCATAAAAAAATAAAAATATGTAATCAGAAAAAAGATATAAATCTTTTTTTCATAAAAATTTTCTTTTGTCATATATATAACTAATGAAAAATAGAAATACATATGTAGGTCATTTTTAAATATTTTTTTGAATACTCACAAGTTCAATCACATTTTAAAGAACGGGTGGGAATTCGTGAAAATTTCAGACCACCTAATCTCCCGGGAAACGCTCTCAAAGACAGAGTTAGAGATATAATTTATATATTTATCTAAATTTGGTTATTTATTTATATGATATAAATAAATAAACAAATTTAGATAAATATACACAATTAAATAGATGAACACGATAATGAAATAAACATAAAAGGATAATGAAATAACTTACCCCAATCTTTGTCGTTTAGTGGGTTTTCCCGGGCGACAAATGTCGCCCGGGAAACCTTCGTCACCTGTTCTACTTTTTCTTGTAGTGTTAATTCATAAAAAAAAATATTGTGCACAAGTTGGAGTAATGAATCCGCCTTTGGTTACACTTATTTTAGGACATCGGACAAATAGGTACAGCATTTCTTTTCCCAAGTAACGTATAACCACAAACAAACTTACAGCACTTTGTAAACTTTTAAGACAAGGGTAAAGGCCGTTTATTACCAACTTACTTTCTTATTTGCATCGTAATGACCAACTTACTTTTTTTGTACACATTACACCAACGTACTTGATTGTTTTGTGATAATATCACCCAGATGACCAGTTAGATATCCACGTATTAATTTATTTAATTGTTTATTTCCAATTCAGTAAAAAGAGTCCACCGTGGCAAATACATACCAGATAAAAATGCTTTCTTACCGTTAGACCCGACTCATTTTTACCTATTAAAGCCCTACATTCATCACCTCCCCTTCTGTTAGCCTCAAAATATTGAGCCGAACTGGAAGTTCGTTCATTACGTGTACGAGTCTCGGTCATTTAATTAGTTAATGTTGTAATAGTATAATATCGGGAATCGGGCTCGATAGTTAATCTAATATTGTATATGTTTCGGGTTTAATCCCAAGCAAAACCCGAGCCCGGGTCCTAGTTAAATATCCCGCGCGTCATTTAACGCGACGGGGTATATAAACTCTTTTCTATTTAGAAAAGAGTTAGTTGTTCAAATAATAAATCTTTTCCTTTTCCTAAACTCTCCCATCTCTCTCTCTCTTCTTTCTCTCTCTAGAACAACTCACCTCTCTTTCTCATTTCTAGTTCTTGATCCGTGATTGATTCGTGTTATGAAGTGTTAAACGGGATCCTACAATTGGTACCAGAGCAAAGGGTGGATTCGTGATTGATTATTGTGGTTAATAAGCTCAAATTCGTGGCTTATTTTGTGAAAAGATATACCAGGCTCATGATTCTGTAATATATATATATATATAATATATAAGCAAACACTCAACCAATTACCTTTAGCCAAGGATTGGTTAAGAGTTCACAAAAATAAAATATATATGTAACCGGAAGTATGAGTTCCCGGGTCGTTAAGTCCCAACGAGGCTTGAATGGAAAATCGAATGACGAATTGATAAACGATGTTTGAATATTACAAGATTATGATTGGTTTTCTATTTCTACAAGTTAAATATGCAAAAACGATTAAATAAAACCTAAAAATGAAAGCTATATAACTTAAAACCTAAAACGGGCACGAAAAACGAGGGTCAAAAACCTAAATTTTGTAATTTAAATCCTAGAACAATTTTTAAAATATAAATAGACTCTACTTGACTAAAAACGAAGTTTAAAAAAAACTAGACTAAAAACGGAGTTCGTTTGGACCAAAAACGAGTCAAGACAAGAACGGGAACGAATCCCGTTCTTTAAAAAGTGAAACTTTGTAAAAATGACCCTACATATGTAATTCTATTTTTCCTAGAAAATATATGACAAAAGAAAATTTTAGAAAAAAGATTTATATTTTTCTGATTAATATTTTATTTTTTATGATTTTTTAAAGTTTTGAAAGAAAATAAATTATAAAAAATACTAAACGTGTATAAAAAAATCTGAAAAATTCACACAAAATAGCTGAAAGCTTAACAGTCCTATGAAAAATAAAAAAGGTAAACTAGCTTATCTAATAAGCTGGTAAATAAGCCAAAACAGCTAATAGAGGAAGTGGGCTAAAAAGGCCTTAAGTACCAAAACGCCCAAAGGTCTAACAGAAAAGACCCAAGGGCGCAGCGGTAGTGTGTGTTATGTTTATAAGGGTTGAGGGCTTTGAGGTCCTGGGTTCGAGTCTTGCTCACCCGGGGCTTTGGCCTTCCCCTTTATTTTTTAAATTTTTTTTTTTACAAACTTACAAAGGACTTATAAATAAGCATTTTTTATAACTACAAGTTTTTACAAAAGCTTATAAATAAGCTGGAAAATGAGCTTAAAAGTGACATAATGGCTTACTTAAGCTTTTTCCTCTTTTTTAAACTTCAAACCGAAATGACAGCTTTGAGGAGTCTTTTTAGGTTCGATAAGCTTAACACCAAGATCAAATAACACAAAGCCTAATTATACTAACCAATAAGCAAAAAGAACAAAAATAAGCAGTTAAGAATACATAATAAGCAACAAAAAGGCTGGGATAGCAAGGACCAAGACTGTGGTCCAAACAGTCTTGGGACACTTTTGGGGCTTAATTTTAAGCCCCAAAATGGATTCCTGTAGGAAAATGGGGCCCACAGCTTAAAATCATGGCCAAAAAGCTCCAATAAGCTGCAAAGGCTTTGGGATTTGAGACACAAATAAGTACTCAAAACTGACAGAGCTTAAAAAGGCTAAAGATAAAAATGGCTTATTTTCCTTGGCTTTTAAGAACAAATAAGTGAATAAAAAATGCAAATAAGCTCACACAGCTTAACACTCTAGCTAAATGAACAATTAGGAACAAAAGGGGGATCCTTGGAATAAGCCAAATAAGCCAAGAATTGCTGAAACTCTCAGCAGTACAAACTTAAGGGTTTGTACTGATAGAGAAAGACTTTAAGCTGCTAGGGCTTATAATAGGCTTAAAAAGCACAATGCAGTATGAAATAAGCAATCTAAATGGCTTAACTATTCCTAAAAAGCATAATGACCCAAAGTAAGCATACAAAATAGACAGAAAAGCCCTAATAAGCAAATAAGCCAAGAGGGCTTGGACTGCATGCCAAAAAGGCCCTTGGGGAACTTTTAGGGCTTATTTATAAGCCTTTAAAGTGGATGCCAAAGGCTGGGCTTATAGGGGCTAGAAGCACACCCTATAAGCTCTCTAAGAAAGCTAATTGGGGAGAAAATGATGAGCTTAAGAACAACTTAAAGGTGCTGTCAAAACAGTCTTTAGCACCAGGGGAGCCTTTTTGGCATATTTGAAAATAAGCTTTAATAAGCTTAAAATAAGCTAAGAATCCTAAAAAGCTATTTAAACTAACCTAATACACCTAATGCAACAAGAAATAAGCAAAAGCAATAAGCCACAAAGGCTGTTTGAAAAACAGCCAAAAGCCAACTCTTAGATTAAAAAAGAAGCCCATTGAGCTGTTCTTTAGGACAAGTGGGGCCCACAACTTTGTTAAATGGCCTATAAGCTCTAAGAAAAAGCACTTTGTTTGGCCTTTGGGACACAAATAAGCTCTTGGTGAGCTTATGAAAAGGGCTGTTAGGCCTTTTTTGTATATTAAAAGGAAAAAAGTGCTAAACTGAGGGCTTATCAATAAGTCCTCAAATAAGCTTCAAAGTGAAAGTGGACTCCAAACAGATTTGAAAATGCCTAAAATGAGCTTATGCTCAAAAGTTAGACTTCTAAAAATGATTTCATCAAGCTGATTTTTTTTTGCATTTCAAAAAGGAGATTTTGGCACTTTATGCAAGTTATTGGTAAAAACCACAAATGCAGCCAACTAAAACTCAAACTCAATGCACACAAACACTTAAAAATAACATACAATTAAGTCCTAATAAACACTTTAAGCTAAAACTCAAAAATAAGCTGTTCTAACAAAGGAAATTACCACAGATTTAAACCTTAGCTAATTTAAACTAAGCTTCTGAAATTTAAACTATGAAAATTAATTAAAACCACTTATTAGACCATACTTTAGCTTATAGAAACTGACTTAAAGACCAAACCCATTACATGACCCCATTTGACCCATTTTGGGTCTTGTCCCAAACACCCCTTAATTTCTAAAAAGGGCTTTTTAAGCTGATTTAAGGAGATTTAGGCCAAGAGTCTTAAAAACAAATACTCATACATAAGTAATAAGCATAAATAAGCATAATTGAAAGCACAAATAAGCTGTCAATAAGCTAATGCAGAAAAATGAGCTTAAAATGAAGATTAACAATACCTTTGGTCCTTAACTTTGACAACAGGTTCACAAGCTTAAATGAGCTAGTATGCTAGCTCATTATACCTATAAGTCCATCCATTTCAGACTTATCATCCAATAAGCACACAATAAGCATTCGTACAATTAAGAACTTAAATTTTAAAATTGAAATTTAACTTTAAAAAACCTCAAACTTTAATTAAACTTTTAAAAGAGTACAAGAGTAAATCAAAAGTTACAATAAGTTGAAAATAAGCTGAAAAAACTTAATTAAAAACTAAAAACTAATGATATGCTAAGATGCCTTTAAGGCTTACAAAATGGTCCTATTTATAGCCGAATTCTTCTTTGCTTGGTCTTTGTGTTGTGTTTTCTTTGTGAGACATTTCCATGGTGTTTTAGTTGTGTGAGACAAATGATAACCTCAATCTTGGCCCTCCAAATCACTTGTGCTTCTTTTCTAGTCATCACAGCCGTCGAAAGTCTTTGAAAATGGTGAAGGATTGCTAAGTTGGCAATCCTATAACTGGGGTAAGTTAGTGGGTTGGGGATGAAGGGTTTAACCATGGTGTTGAAGGGTTGCAGGGTAAAAGAGGGGGAGAAAACCCGTGATGTTGTGTTGGAGTTTGTTTGGCGGGAAAATAAGTTACAAAAAGGGACAGGGAAATGTTTGCCAACTTTGGTCCCCCAAAGTTATGAGTTGTTTTGCAAATTTAGTCCATATGGAGATACAACATTGAGGGGTTGGCAAGTTAAGCCCCTTAATGTATAACTTTGTATTGCAAATCTCGTCCTTGTGGTGATATGAGAAGTTTGGGGATTTGGCAGTTTTAACCCCTTAATCATATAAGAATGTTTGCAAACTCAGTCCCTGGTTAATACAACTTTGGGGCTTTGGCAGAAATGCCCCCTCAATGTTGTATTTTCAATATAATGCAAATTCAGCCCTTGTCCTCTTTCTCTTTGTAATGTAACTTTGGGAATTGGCAAATTTTGTCCCTCAAGTTATATTTTCTGCTTCGGCTTCTCGGGGTTGACTTTGACTCTTGTCGGGGTTGACTTTGACTTTGACTATTTGACTTTTCTGTTAACTTTTTGGCTTGATTGACATTTTGGCTTCGATTTAGCTTCGTCTTTTCACACATTTCCATTCCGTGCATAGTTTTGTCGTTTTTGGCTTTGTTTTTCGTCTTTTTTTGTAATATCCGTTACCTGCATAATACAAATGCAAAACAAACATATATTTGGCAATTTTTGTCTGTTTTTGGTCATTTAAGTCCGTTTTAATGGAAAAAGGTATGTGTAATTAAGCACATACCAATTGTTGTCCTTCCTAGTAGCATATTATATGACTAAAAATACTTTACGATCACAAAGTTGAGAGTTTCTTTTCTTGCGAGAGGGGCATCGCCTATTGTGATTTCCAAAGGTATTTCCCCACTAGACCAAGATTTCCCCTGAAAATCTAATTAAAGGGACCTTCGAATCTATCTTGGATGCTCTGATAGATGGTCTTAATTTCATGAAGTAATGTTCGTAGATCATCTCACATGAGCCTCCGCTATCCATGTGTACTCGGCTTACTTCTCTTCCAAAGATCTTAGCTTTTATTATTACCGGTGCTGAAGAATTGCTACCTCTTGAAGGGAACGTAATTTCCCTGCTTTCGGGGATAAAGCCTTCGAGTGCACTGTTTTTCGTGTATGACTCATCCTGCCTTATCATGAGTATAGGTGCTTTGGCTGGCGTAGTTCCTTTGTCTTTTTTCCCTTATACTCGCTGGTTTTCGACTCTTTCTTTCTTGATTCCCTTCACAAGATGGGAAAGCTGCCCTAATTTCACAACTTCTTCAATTTGGTTCCTTAATTGACGATAGTCATTGGTGACATATCCGTGATCTTCATGGAAATGGCAATATTTTGACATATCTCGTGATCGTCTACTTCCAAACATACAAGGAGGCTGTTCGAAACTTCTAGCTGCCATTTATGTGGCAAGGATCTCTCTTGGGCTTTTGGACAGGCTGGAAAGCAGTCCGTGATTAGTTCCTCGGTAAGGGGAGAACTTATCTCTAACTTTCTGTCCTTTGTTATTATCCCAAGAGGATTTTCTTGATCTTTTGAGGTTTTCCTTTTGATCATTAGGAGCTCCATTGGTTACCACTTCTCTTGCTTCAATCCATGTGTAAGTTTTTTCCATCAGACCCTTATAAGTGGATGGGAAATCCATGGAGAGATGCTCAACCAAGCTTCTTGTCCTTAAACCATGAACAAAGCCAGAGATACGCTGCTCTTCGTGTAGACCCAAAATCTGTAAAGTATTGTTGGTATATCTGGTAACGAAAGCCCTTGTACTTTCGCCTTCTCTTTGCTTAATATTGTGGACCGCTAAATGTGTATTTGTGAACTTATTTTGCTGACTGAAGTGTGATCGGAACTTAGCCTTTAGATCCTCATAGTTGAGAATGCTACCTGCTTTCTGGCTATTCTACCATATGCGAGCGGAATCTTTAAGGGTGTATGTGAACATGTGACAAGCTACGGGAATTAACCATTTTTGCATACGGATGGTGATGACATCAAATAAAGTCTATTTTATAGCATCATTTATCCCACGATATTAACCCATTTTGTATAGTTATTGCAAAGAATTGTTACTTAATCGTATATATTTGAGAATTGCAGTAATTATGGAGTAATTGGTGAAAGTTAGCAAAAGGCGCGCATTCTGGAGCTTAAATGAAGATATTTTGAAGATTACTATTCTGAAGACCAATACGCCATATCCATCAAGGAAGATACGGCGTATCCGTGCCTGCACTCACCAAAGACCACACAGGAATGAAGCTCAATACGCCATATCTAGAAGACCAATACGCCGTATTGGAAATAAGGAATCAATATAATATTCTGGAAGATATCAAACGTGGTCCCTACTCCAAGAAATCCCCAATACGCCGTATCCAATACTTGGATATGCCGTATCGAACTGACTTCCAGACCTTATAAATAGAAAACTCAAAAATGAGTTTTAAGTGTGCTAAATCATATTCTCGATACCCAAACCACAAAAGTCGATTTTCAGAGGAGAAAAAGAGCAGAAGAGGTCGAGCAACGTATTTAATTCCATAGAAGACAACGTGTAATTCTATATACTTTAGTAATCGTTTAGTTTTTGGTATCATTCATTAACTCGGTTAGTTTACATTGGCTAAATAATTGCTCTTGTATTTATTATGATGTTTGAAGGCTAATACCTTCGGGTATTAGCCATTATTGTGAAGATTTGAATGTTTGGTATTTGTTTATCTCGATTTCTTGATTTATCATTGAGTGCTTGTTTATGTTTATCAATTTATACTTGTTTTACGGTCCTTCATAATGACGACCTATCATTCAATCGGATCTCGTTGAAGTGGACCAAGTGATCGTAAGTCCGGTTAGCTCTCCTATATAGTAATTTATACATCTAGAATAAAATTACACAAATATGTCCTTCCTAAAGTCTTGTCTAGGAAAAACGCTTCGGGCTTACTAGTTAATTGGATTTTACCAATAGTTTATTGATCGTGTTACTAGCAGGAGTGACCTAGATAATTCAACAATAAACGTTCTGATTCCATTGATATTGGACAAGTGATTACAGTGTCTTATAATGCAATATAAGCGTAAGTGGTAAAGAATCTATGAGCTAAGTTTCACAAGACACCATGCTTTAATCCCTAAGATAGATTATAATCAGCAAATAAGGATGCTTTATGAAGAGATACCAGATGATAATCAGCTTATAATAGACCTAATAAGCAGTTTTAACCTACTGAATAAGCAGAAATGATAAACTACAAGATTATGCTAATATTTTTGGTATTTTTGATAGTTTTTATAACATAAAAAAGCAAACTAAGATCTAAGCTAATAATGAAGCATATTAAGCATTAAACTACTAAATTAAGCACAATTAAGCTAATCTAAACAGAAATAAGCAAGTAATAAGCAATTATAAGCTAAAATTCATAAATAAGCTAGATAATGTAAATAGGAAACTTACAATTGCCTTTGCACAAAACAAGGCTTATAAATGCTCTTTTGAGCTATCAACAAGCTCCAGCTTATCCTAAGATAAGCTGGTGGGGTCCTAGAAGCCCATCCAAGTCTAGCTTCCCTTCCATTTTTTAAGCTGTGGTATATTTTGGGTGGATTTGAGTCTTAATAAGCTTAGTTAAGCTTTTGAAAGCTTAACTAAGTGAATACTAGCTTGTTAGTTAAAAATGACAGCTTATTGAGATTTAACAAATCATTAAAGATCTTATTAATTCATAATGCTATTAAATGAAAACACACTTTGATAATTGAACATTAAGAAAACACACTTTTATTAATATTGAAAGACTGATTACAAGCTTAAATGAAAAGAAAAGTACATTTATCTAAAAGCAATAAGCTGAAATTACATGAAATTAAGCTAAAATAAACTACAAGCTACATTAAGAAAACTACTCCTCGATGCTTAAACTGTGAGTGAAAGGCTCCTTTTATAGGCCAAGAGTGAAGCTTTCGGGCCCTTAGACGCTCCCCTTGCTTCTAATCTCAACCCTTAATTCATGATTTGGCCTCCTTATTGATCATAGCCGTCCAAAGCCTTACACGTCCCATTAGCCAATGATTGGCCTTAGGATTGCCAACCTGGCAATCCAAATTCATCATTTCTTGCTTCATAATCATCTAGAAGGGTTAATTGTACTTAAACGAGGGTTAATTTTGGTGTTGGGTAATTTGGGGAAGGAAGGTGAATAGTAAAACGGGTTTTCCTGCCTTCTTTTCTTTTTTTATTCGTTGTTTGACCGAGACTAATAGGGGTTGACTTAGGCTCGGGTTTATAAAAATGAAATTGGGCCGGTTTAAAGGGTTTAAGGGTTTGGTTATATGACTAACGACCGTTAGTCTTTTTAATTAAAAAGGACTAACGGTGTTAATTGTTTAAGGACCATTTGTGAAATTTAGTTAACATTGAGGGCTCATTTGGGAATTTTGAAGGTTTTGTCATTTTGTGGGTTGACCAAGGGTTGACTTTGTTGACCTTTTGCTAGAAACTTCCGGCTTTTGTGCACTCTTTCCATTCTCGTGTTCGTGTTTGTCCGATTTTGACCGTTTTCTTGTGATTTTTGCATTATCCGTATTCACAAACAATAAAATACACAAATACAAGCATATTTTACACATTTTGATCATTTAAGAGCCATTTTGGTATAAAAAGGATATGTGATTTCTCACATATCAGTAACTTTAGAATAAAAAGAGGGTGCGAACCCTAGTTCGTTTAGCAGCTGTAGGAGACGATTTTAGGGTCTAAAAACCCTATTGTACTTCTTCCAATTCATGTTTTAATCAAGTAAGGTTTACTTAATCATTCAATATGTCTATGTGTTGTTTGATTTATTGTTCTTGCTTTATCTTTAACATGCTTGGCTAAACCTCCTATTGTGTTAATTTATGATTGTATAAAACCTAGAATGTAGATCTTAGTGGTGTTGCTTCTTGTGATGGATGTGCACGTTAGGTCTTAGAAAACCAGCTTTTGTCTGTATCGCTGTTTATATGTCTAGGGAAACGTGATTATGTAGAAAGGATACCATCGGGTAACAGTCTTCATACTACCTTTCCCCCTAATATGGTTGATCCACTTTTAATGTATTTCACATGCACTTAGTAAACTCCCAGGGGCCGTATAATAGTCTTCATACTACCTTGCATGTGCGTTGCTCTAGCGGCATACTAAGTAGACGGCGGGTTCGTGTAATTCGTTTATGCTTTAGGAAATAGTTACATAGATCATCACAATGGTGACAAGGAAACAACACTAGGAAAAGCAATCTATGGAGTAATACATGATTAAATAGACACAATCTTTTATCTTATTGTTATCACCATTAGCGTAGAATATATTTAGTTTAAATAGCTAAAACCAAACCTCTATCCAATATATGATTTTACCTGCTTTCATAAAATACAAAAAGAATCTTCCCTCAACCCTTAGAATTCTGTTAGACCGTGATCAAGCCTTCCTAACCTATTCCTCGAGTGAACGATAAACAACCCCAAGTCTTGGCTATACTACATTACAACGATTAGGTGCACTGCCTAGAGAGTTGTAAAACTTCTCGTGTAGAAGTCATACGACAACTGTACATCATAAATCATATTCTCAATACCTAAACCGCAAAAGTTAATTTTCAAAGGAGAAAAAGAGCAGAAGAGGTCTTGCAATGCATTCCAATCCATAGAAGACAACATGTAATTTCTTATACTTTTGTAATCGTTCAGTTTTTGGTATCATTCGTTAACTCGGTTAGTTTACCTTGGCTAAAACAATTACTCTTGTATCAATTATGATGTTTGAAGGTTAATACCTTTGGGTATTAGCCATTATTATGAATATCTGAATGTTTGGTTTTGTTTATATCTCGATTTCTTAATTTATTGTTGCATGCTTGTTTATGTTTATCAATTCATACTTGTTTACGTGCTTTTGTATGCGACCTATCATTCAATTGGATCTAGTGATACAAACCAAGTAATCTAGATACCGGGATAACTCTCCATATAGTAATTTATACATCTAGAATCATAGGATCACAAGTATTGTCCTTCTAAAATCGTGCTAAAGATACGCTTCTGGGTTAACTAGTTAACAGAAACTGCCTTTGGTTTATTGAACATGTTGACTAGTAGGTGAATCTAGATAATTCAACAAGTAATGTTCTGATTCCATTGGATAGTTGTACAAGTGGACTACTAGTGTATAAATTACCATTAAGCAGTAAGTGGGTAAAGTCTCTATGAGCTAGGGTTTAACAAGATCACCATTGCTTTAATCCCTAAGATAGATTATAATAAGGTAATAAGGATGCTTTACGCGGATGCTTTAATTGTGACAAAATTAATGTGTCTAGGTCTTAGGATGAAGTCTCGTCTAAGTCTAAGAATAACCCAACTAACGTAAAGGGAGTTAGAAGTTTTCTGGGGCATGTCGTATTTTACCGAAGTTTCATAAAAGACTTCTCAATGATCTCTAAACCGATGACCCAACTTCTGATGAAGGACACGAAGTTTGATTTTTCTGATGATTGCAAAAAGGCGTTTAATATTTTGAAAGAAAAACTGACCACCACACCTATCATCATATCTCTCGATTAGAACGAGCCATTTGAGTTAATGTGTGACGCTAGTGATTTCGCTGTTGGAGCTGTTTTAGGGCAACGAATTGACGAAAAATTCAAGCCGATTTATTATGGCAGCAAAACCTTGATCAATGTCCTAGAGAATTATACCACCACCGAAAAAGAACTTCTGGCAGCAGTTTTCTCTTTTGATAAGTTTCATTAATATCTTATCTTATCAAAAACTGTAGTCTACACTGATCATTCTGCCTTAAAGTATTTGTTCAGCAAAGAGGACGCGAACCGAGACTTATTAGGTGGGTTTTACTTCTCCAAGGATTTAACATTGAGATTAAGGATAAAAAGGGGCAGATAATTTAGATGCAGATCATTTGTCAAGACTCAAGAACCCAGATTTGGGAACCTTCACGGAAGAGGAAATAACTGACGAATTTCCCGACGAGCATCTTATGATATTGAAAGCCGAGCTCAATAACGATGAACCATGGTATGCTGATTATATTAATTATATTGTTGGAAAGATCATACCTCCAAATTGGACGCCTGAAAAAAGAAGAAGATTTTTCTCTCAAGTTAAGTACTATTTTTGGGACGAACTGTATGCATTCAAGCTATGCTCGGACAATGTAATGAGGAGATGTGTTGCTGGGAACGAAATCCTTGAAATCTTAGCACATTGTCATTCTGGACCAATTGGGAGACATCATAGTGCGTCAATTAATGGAAGGAAAGTCTACGAATCTGGATTCTATTGTCCTAGCAATTTTAAGGATGCTAAAGATTATGTAATGAAGTGCGATGCATGTCAGATATCAGGAAACATATCATCAAGAAGTGAGATGCCTCAAAACAACATTCAGGTATGTGACGTATTTGATATATGGGGACTGGACTTTATGGGACCCTTTCCGAACTCAAAAGGGAATAAATATATATTAGTGGCAGTAGATTACATCTCAAAATGGGTGGAAGCTCAAGCCCTTCCTACAAACGATGCTCGCGTTGTAATTAGGTTTTTAAGAAAGCTATTTGCAAGATTCGGAGTTCCTAAAGCTTTGATTAGTGATCGAGGGACGCATTTTTGCAACTCTCAATTAGAAAAAGCCTTGCAGAAATACGGAGTGACTCATAAATTATCTACTGCATATCACCCTCAAACTAACGGACAGACTGAAGTGACCAATAAAGCTATAAAACGTATTCTGGAAAGATCGGTTGGGTATAACCCAAAGAATTGGTCATAAAAGCTTGACGACGCATTATGGGCATTTAAAACTGCTTACAAAACGCCCATTGGATGCACACCTTTTAGATTGGTTTATGGAAAAGCTTGTCACCTACTTGTGGAGATCGAACATAAAGCATACTGGGCATTAAAACAATGTAATATGGATCTCACAGCTGCTGCAAAAAACCGTTTCATGGAGCTTAATGAATTGATGGAGTTAAGAGACTAAGCATTTGAAAACACTCGGATCTACAAAGAACGAACCAAGAAATGGCATGACTCTAGGCTTCGAGGGGATAAAAATTTGAAAGTAGGAGATAAAGTGTTAATATTTAACTCTAGATTTAAGATGCATCCAGGAAAACTTAAATCAAAATGGTACGGCCCGTGTGTAGTAAAAACTGTGCATCCATACGGAACCGTGAAAATTATCAATAAAAATGGAGTCAGTTCTAAAGTCAATGGACAAAGGTTGAAAAAGTATCACGATGGACATATTAATGATGGAGAAAAAGAAGTGGTTGAATTGGATGATAACACAACGTGAAGAGAAGCTAAAGAAAAGTCTAACTTAAAGACTTCGTTATAAACAAAAGTGCTTCCCGGGAGACAACCCGGAATGTATTTTCAATTTTTATCGATTCTGTCTTCCCAGATTGTCTATACGGCATATCCAAACACCATGGATACGGCGTATCAACTTTCTGGACGTTATCCAGTCTTTATTTTCAGCAAAGTCTTTACGGCGTATTCGTTAAACGAATACGGCGTATACGTCACAGGTATCAATACGGCGTATCCTGGGGGTTGAATACGGCGTATCGACTTCCTGTACAGTTTCAGGTTATTATTTCAAGTCTAACCAAACGAATACACCGGAGATAGAATTGCACTTGTTCTTCCTTTATTTTACACAGGACCTCGTGAAAGAAATATCAACAAATATTGGCGGATGATTTACAAATCTGGAAGATCTTGAAGTGTTGGAGTCTTGAAACCTACAAGACGGTTGTTCAACACGAATTCTTGCTCATAAACGCAACTTGGAGAATCTACCGAGCAAAAATCAGGGGAGTTTCTCATTCTAATTCTTTTTAAATTTCCGTATTTAATATTTTATATATACAACGAGGACGTTGTATAATTCAAGTGGGGTGATGAATTAGAATGTTTATTTGTCCTATTTTTCACAATAAAAAGCTTAAATTATGCTCAAATTTAAAAAAAATCAAGCATACTTTTGTGAAATTACATGTTACATAACCCGCACACAACAACCCTTGTTAGATATTGTGAGGATTTAACCTTTCTGTTTCCAAATGTTTACCCAAATTCCACAAAAATATGAGTGTGCCGGTGATGTAGTGGACTTTAGAACTTGGCTTAGTATATCACTCGAGACCACAATAATGAGTATTATGGATTTAATTGGAGTAACTTATTTAAATTGGTAAATTTTAGGATTACACCCAAATCGCCTATACATGTTGCTTATTAACAACTACACCGGTTAGTTAACCTCCCGTTTAAACCATTTTCACTCTCATCTTTAGAGTGATGATCCACTAGAACAACCCGTAGAGCCAATCCTTTAGGAATTTACACCAACTATTTGTTTCGTTACACCATTACACCTTAACCTACCCTGTTAGATTAAATTTAATTTACAGTTGCTAGTTGCTTAAAGTGTAAAGTTTGTATTTCTCGAGTCTTGTGTCATTTTCTATCTTTGGTGCGGTTGAAAATTTGCACATTGCAAATGGGAATGTATATTATTAGTCAAAACTCATGTGATTTTACTACCGTCATAATTAATGGTGAGTCCGAAGAACAAAGAATTACCGAAGGAATTATCCGGAATTATTATGATCGTGAAGATGGTGAAACTACACCGAGATTTGAAGTATAGTTAGCAAAAAAATCGAAAAAATGAGAAAAATACAAAAAGAGAGAGAAAGTTTGAAGATAATCGTTTCGCAACTACCGAATGAATTACAATAAATGATGAGCAATAAGCAATGTCTTTACTCAAAGTAACTCAAGAAAAGAGATTGTCGGAATTGATGTTGAGTGCTGAACTGTTAGTTTTGTGTCTTTTGTGTGGTCTTTATTCATGTGAGACTCCAAAGACACATATTAAGTTGTTTAACAAAAAGCAACATCAACGAACTTGGAATAAGTCAGCGAAAATTCATACCGATATATGATTAGAAAATTGATAGATGTGATCAGCCTTCCCTTCCTTATACTCCTTATTGGTGAAGTCTGTGAGAAATGAAACATATTTGTTAATTAATAATAAAGCATTATTCATATTTGTTGATTAAATTAACACTTCCAAAATTTGTATAAGCAAACCTCCTGCTCTTAGCAAAGTTGTAGCAACACAGTAACAAAGCTTACAACCTTTGGTTCAGTGCAAAAAAATTGGAAGTCACCTTATTTAAAGACACATAAAAAACAGTGGTGAAGGAAGATTTAGCATCATATTTTTGACTTGTGTGTTCTAGAAAGACAGAAAAGCATGGTGTGTATAAGTATATTAAAAAAATTAGGCCAGTTTTTGTTTTTTTTTCAAATATTAGCCCAAGGCCAATAGACAGAAAATGACAAAATTTTAACATGCTCATAGTATATCCAAAAATTGGGCCAGCCTTTTTTTGCCAAATATTAGCCCAAGGCCTATAGACAGAAAATGATAAAATCCTAACATGCTCCAGTAAAGAGATAAACAAGCATGATTGCTCGCGCGTTGCTGCGGTGCGTTAATTTTTTTATTTTTTTCAATATTTTCTTGGGCATAGCGTAGGGCGGTTTTTGATTGCATAAGAGCTGGACTTTCCGCGCATTACGGCGGAATTTATTTTTGTGCGATTTGATTACATAGGCTGTGCGTTGCCGCATGACATAATTTTTGGCGAATATGTTTCGTATGAATATTGAGTGAAAATCTGTTCACGCGTTACGGCGGGGCTAACTCGTATGTAACACAGTTTTTTTTATTTCGCGGACCATTTTTTTTAACAATCACGGAATATTAAACTTCAACATTTTCTATAAAATCGTACATATGTCAGAAGCACTGCAATATTGGGCTCGTTTTGTTCGCAATTCGAATATCTTTCCGCGGGTGTTTTTTTATCTGAACGATTCGGTAGATATATGTTATATATTTGATAAATAAAGTTTATTATATTAAAAGGTCGTAAATAGTTAAAAATTGAGGGTGTGTTTTGTAAGTTTTCTTTTTTTTATTTGTATTAAACTTCAACATTTTGTATAAAATCGTGCATATGTCGGAAGCATTGCAATATTTGGCTCGTTTTGTTCGTAATTCCAATATCTTTTCGTTGGTATTTTTTGATCTGAATTAGTCGGTAGATATGTGTTATATATTTGAAAAATAAAGTTTATTATATAAAAAAGTCGTAAATAGCTAAAAATTGAAGGGCCGTTATGTAATTTTATTTATAAACTTTGGGCCGGTGAGAATCGGGTCGGTGCGTTAATGTGGGCCAACGGAAGAAGTGATGGATTGAAATTAAAACGAATGAAGCTCAATTCTATTTCTTTAATTTTAGTATATATAGTAAACAAGCAAAAGTACCTGTGCGTTGCTGCGGGGCGGGTTATTTTTTATTGGTGTGCTTAGGCATAAGAACCCGCGGGTTATGACGGGGCTAAATTTTTTTACTTAGGGTAGGCGGGGTTTTTTTTTCGCGCCGTTTATTTTAAAGTTATTAAGTACGCACGTTGCTGCAGGGTATTATCTTTATTTTATTTTTTATTTATTTTGTGCGGGATTATTTTTTCAGTCTCATGGTTAATAGTTTTTTTTATATGGGCCTATGTATTGGGACTCATGGCACGGGTATTTTTTTTATCTGAATAGAGTCAGTATTTTGTAAAAAAAAAAATTATGTTGTGCCGAACAAATTTTTTTTAATATTATTTTGTGCGGGTTTATTTTTTTTGTCTCATGTTTTATAGTGGTTTTTTTATATGGGTTTATGTGTTGAGCCTCATGGCGCGGGTATTTTTTATCTGAATAAATTTGTACTTTTGTAATTTTCTTTTTTATTTTGTGCCGAGTATTTTTTTATTGCGTATTTATAAAAAAAAGAAAATTTGGGTCGGCCCAAACTGGGAGCCCATTGGGCCAAACACTGCAGCCACTGGACCCAAGAAAACAGCCCAATGTTAGCCCATTATGAAAACGACAATTAAGTTGGTCGTTTTTGTAATGGTAAATGTATGTTACAAGCAGGATTACCCGCGCGTTGTTGCGGGACGTTAATTTTTCGCGCGTTGTTGCGGGCCATTGTTATTATTATTGTTTTTTTAATTTTGTGCGGGTTTATTTGTTCGGTCTCATGTTTAATAGTTTGTTTTTTTTCTTATATGGGCTTATGTGTTGGGCCTCATGTTTAAATGTTTCTTTCTTTGGTTATATGTTTTTTTTGTGCGGGTTTATTTTTTCGGTCTCATGTTTAATAGTGCGGGTTTATTTTTTCGGTATCATGTTTAATAATTTGTTTTTTTTCCTTATATGAGTTTATGTCCCGCGCGTTGTTGCGGGGCGGTAATTTTTTTTTGTTTTTTTTTTTTGTTTTTTTTTTGCGAATTTATTTTGTTTGGTCTCATGTTTAATAGTTTGTTTTTTTATATGGGCTTATGTGTTGGGCCTCATGTTTAAAGCTTTGTTTTTTTTTGTTATGTGAGGTTTTTTTTTAAATGACACCGTTTAATGCAATCTAAAGTTGTACGTTTGTGACTATGTCGATTATTTTAAAGTTGAATCGATACTTTTGTAATATTTTTTTCCCTTATTTTGTGCCAAAATTTAAAAAAAATAAATATAAATAAATAATTGGGTCGGCCCAAAGTGAGAGCTCATGCCCAAAGTGAGAACCCAGTACTGTAGAAGCACTGTAGCTTCTATTGTACAACAGTCAATGTATGTATTGTAACAAGCAAAAGAACCCGCGCGTTGCGGCGGGGCTAATTTTTTCCCGAATAATTTTTTTTACGTTTCGGGGGTTTTTTTTTGGGCGATACGTTATGGCGGGGCTAATTTTAATATTTTCTTTTTTTGTATGATTCGGGGAAAAAAAAATTGCGTTGGGACGGGCTAATTTTTTTCCAAATATTTTCTTTTTTTGGGACGGTTTTGTAAATTTTTTTACGGGAATTTTTGTGTAAGAAAATCGTAAATAGTTAAAAGGTGAGGGTCCGTTTTGTATTTTTTTTTTACTTTGGGCCAGATATTAGGCTATTTTTTGGGCTTTTTTTTGGCTAATTTTTTCCCGGATATTTCCTTTTCTTGTACGATTCGGGAATTTTTTTTTTGCGTTGGGACGGGTTAATTTTTTTCCCGAATATTTTCTTTTTTTGGGACGGTTCGATATCTTTTTTTTTGGGCCGATGAATGTAAAAAAGTTGTGAACAATAAAAACTTGACGGGTTTTTTTTGTTAATTTTTTTACGGGATTTTTTGTGTAAGAAAATCGTAAATAGTTAAAAGTTGAGGGTCCGTTTTGTATTATTTTTTTATTTTGGGCCAGATTTTAATCTAATTTTGGGCTAGTTTTTTTTTACTTTGGGCCACATTTTATGCGAATTTTAGGCTAGTGAATTGCTGTGTATACTCCATACTTACATAACTCTCCCCCCCCCTTTCCCCCCTATTCAAACTTCACACCCTGTGCTACCTCACTCCCTCCAGTCCAATAATATCTTTTATAACTGATCAGAGTTGGGCCTCATGTTCACAAGAGTTTCTTCTTTTGCTACTATGGGTTTTTTATATATAATGAGTTTTACGTTTCGTGCCATATCGATACACCTTTTAACAGTGAACTTTTAGTTCTATTAACTTCTCTCTTTATTGAAAATTTTTTGATAAGTGGACGCAATATTTTGTTAGAATATACTTAAGATGTATTTTTTCTTCTTTTTTGTTTTTTTTTTTTTTATTTTTTTTTTTTTTTTTTTTAAGTTATTTGGTTTCGAAGATGTTTAGGGGTATTTTTTTTATCTGAATAAATCGGAAACTTTTATATATAATTTTTTTCCCTCCTACTTTGTGCAGTGTAGATGTGTAAAAAATTATAAACAAAAACAATAATACTATATAATGAAGTTAAGATAACTAATGCGCAGTCTCAGCACTTGGGTCCCTCTTTTTTAAGCAGGAGAACTCTTCTGTGCATGTAGTTCCTCTGGTCATTAACGTCAAGTGGTGGGTGGCGTCAGGGTTGGGGGGTGGTTTTTTGTTGCTATTTGGGTTTTTTTTTAAATATATCGTGTTGTACGTTTGTGACCATTTCGATTATTTTAAATTTATTAGGTATCGTGTTCGCTTTCAGGGGTATTTGTTTTTTATCTGAATATAATCGGGAATACTTTGTAAATATTTAAGGTCTAGTACATCGTCAATTGGCGCTTACATAGTGAGTCTGTTGACTAATCTCATATTAAACCATGACCAACCCCACCCAACCCCAACTATAAGATTATTATACGATGATGGTGATTTGGTTGCCATAGGTCGTGTTGGATTGCGGCGGAGGTCCACAATTTTGTTGAGTGCCCCATTTCTGTCGCTCGGTTAAATCCATCGGATTTATCGACAGTCGATTTTGTCCGTGAATGTGTAATATATTAAATGTAGTAATAGATCCTATGTAAATTGTAAGTACTTAAGTACGGCTAGACTAATTATCATAGTTCGAGGCCTTTTTAGATTGCTCATCGTGTGTGCCTCTTGTACTAGCAAATTATGAATACTGGGGTACCTCATAACTATATATTTCATAAAGCCCACCCCTCCCCCCCCCCCCCCCCCCCCACCCCCCCCCCTAAATCGCGATTCGATTTGTAACATATGTTAAGTATCCTATCCCCCCCCCCTATATTACGTCAAGTACGAGAAGGTTATTACAAATCCTCAATACAAAAACCACCCCCACTATATCATATAAACACCTACCTACATACATATCTCAGCCACCATAACACCCGCCCAGACACAGCCCTTCCCCAACCCAACCGCGCCCCCCCCCTCCCTCCACCTACCACCCTCCCCACCCCCCCCCCCCCACTCCCCCCCCCCCCCCACCATCACCACCCTACAAGAGTGAACCCCCCCCGACTGCCGCCCCCCCCGGGTGACTTGCTGCCCCACAGAGTAATTGGACGCTGTACGGGGGTCTGGTTGTTGTCAGGAGTAGGATAAAGTATGATCCTCTCACGTGCTTGGTTGGACCAGGTCTTAGCGAGTGGGTACTATTTCCATCCGAGAAAACTTTGTCTTCTAACTTGTTCTAATTTCTATTGTGGTCCGATCTGAGTGAGTCTTGCCCGATGCGTTTCCTGAGTCTCTTTAACAAAGACTTTAAGTAAGTGGCTTATGGTGAAGGCATCTTTCGGGCCTGCACGATGTAAGTCCTCTGTAGTTAAGCACGAATGGTAACTGAATTATCCTCTATTGGGGACTTGTTCGTAGAGTATGTGACTACTTTTTTGTAGTGGAGTGCTTTAAGTTTCCTGATAAGCTCTTCCGTATCTGAGTTTGGCTTGGATGTCATAGTCGTCATGCATTCTCATTGTCCTGTGTCTGGTCGTAGTTTACCTGATGCTTTAATGATGACATCGCATCTTGTTGTGCAGCTCAATTGAACAGGTCATTTGTTATTGAATTTTGGACCGAGTATTCTTTGAGTGATTCGCGATTTCTATGCCGTCGATCCCGCTTCGGCTTCTTACTTTGTTGAGTGATTGTGTGTTTGTTTAGAATATCGGATTGTATTGTGCCTTGGCGCGACACCTTTATGAACCTTGGTGTACGTCGGGTTCGTAAAACAGGTGAGTGATTCGTTATATTTCACGGTTGAGTTGGTGTCGTTATGAGTGCGTGTTTGGATGTCCCTTTGTGATGAAAGGCCTATAACGCTGGTATCTGGGTACTTAGTTGGTTCAAGGTATCCACAGAGAGCAAATGTTGATTTTATGTGTGGTATGATTGTCAGAGTATCGTGTTTATGTTGGAGGTCGCTTGTGTCGGGGATTGTTGGTACATGGCTTCTTCTCTTCTGGGTGATTCTTTTTATTCTGCTTAGAGCATTCCATGCGCTGAGTTTTGGAGTCGGTTGCTTGGCTTACATCATTCTATTGGTTTTTGACTTGTGTACCTTTTACCCTTGGGTTAATTTTATTTTAATCTGTGATTGAACTTTGTAGAGGTGACTGTGAGTGATAATATTTTGTTAGATATACAATAATATATTTGTACTATTTCAAGTTATCTATACTAGATTAATATATTACACATTCAAGGACAAATCGACTGTCGTTTTGACAGTGGATCTACAGTGCACAGTAATGGGCTCTCATTTTGGGTCTCGTTTTCTATTTCATTTGCACGCTTTCTCTAACTGCAGGTAGCTTTAAACTTTGAGTGTTTTCTCGTGCCCGGTTTGTGGTTTTTAGGTATGTTTGTTTGCTTTCAGCTGGTCTCTTATACTTAGGACATGAGTGATTTTTCCGTGGGATTTGCAATACTGCTTTCGTCATATTTGCATGGACGCGTGTTTATTTTGGAGGTTTTATGTCCAATCGTGCTTTCTTGGAGATGTGTTATGACGTTGGCTGCAATAGGCTCTCACTTTTGTACGGAAGCGATCTTCCTCCAATGTGGTGTGAATCCTGACAATACTAAATGGCGAGAAACGTCTTTATTTGTCACTATGGTGATAATAGAGAAATATTGAATTGCTTGGTCAGTCGAGTTTCTACTAATTAGATCTTGCCCTGTTTTAGCTGAAATTTTATTCGATGCGAGGGGAGTGAGTGGGGTTACATTGATATTTTCCTCTTTCCTATTCATTGCCTTTGTGTAAGTATGTGTGAATAATATTTTGTTAGATCTATAAATTATATATTTGTACTATTTCAAGTTATCTATACCTAGCATTTCATATATTCACATTCAAGGACAAATACGACTGTGTTTTGACACGTGGATCTACAGTGCCACAGTATTGGGCATATCATTTTGGGTACGACCGATTTTAGTTTTTTTTTTTTAAATTATTTTGTTTTTGTTTTTTTTTATTTTCTTTAAATTTGTCTAATGCCAAAGGTTGCGAGGGAAATATATTACAAAAAGTTCCGATTTATTCAGATAAAAACAATACCCGCGGAAACATCCTCGATACCTAATAACTTTAAAATAATCGATATGGTCACAAACGTACAACTCGTTATATTAAAAAAAAACCCATATAGCAAAAAAAACACCACCACATTCACGGACAAATCCACTGTCGTTTTGACAGTGGATCTACAGTGCTACAGTAATGGGCTCCGATTTTGGGCCAGTCCGATTTTAGTTTTTTTTTAAATTATTTTGTTTTTGTTTTTGTTTTTTTTTTATATTTTATGCACAAAGTAGGAGGGAAACCATTATTATAAAAGTTTCGATTTATTCAGGATTAAAAAATTACCGCGGAAAAATCTTCGTACCTAATAAACTTAAAATTATCTATATGGTCACAAAACGTATAAAATCATGTATATTAAAAAAACCCATATAGCAAAAAAAAACACTATAAAACATGAGGACCCCAACTCATAAGCCAAATAAAAATATTTAATACTAATATACAATTTGTCGTATTAATCACTGTTGTTTTGCACGATGTAGAGCTGCTACAGTACGCTACAGTGCTACAGTAACGGCCATAAACTAGCTAAAATTCGACAGAAAATGTGGCCCAAAGTAAAAAAAACTAGCCAAAATTAGATTACAAATCTGGCCAAAAATAAAATAAATAATACAAAACGGACCACCCAACTATTTAATATTAACGATTTTCTTACACAAAAAAATACCGTAAAAAATTAACAAAAAAAATCCCGTCTAGTTTTTATTGTTCAAAAACTTTTTTTACATTCATCCGAGCAAATAAAAAGATATGAATCGTCCCAAAAAAGAAAATTTCGGGAAAAAAAATTAACCGTCCCAACGCAAAAAAAAAATTTGATTCGTACAAAGAAAAGGAAAAATCGGGAAAAAATTAGCCAAAAAAAAAGACCAAAAAATAGCCTATATCTGGCGCAAAGTAAAAAAAAAATACAAAACGACCCTCACCTGTTAATATATACGATATTTTCTTAACACAAAAATTCCTTAAAAAATTTTTACAAATCCGTCACCAAAAAAAAGAAATATTTGGAAAACCGGTTTTTTTAAAACCGGTTTTCTAAAAACCGGAAACCGGATTTAACCGATTTTTTTGCACCTCTAGTTGTGGGTGTATACTTGTGAAGAATAGAAGTCTCTGTATGAGCATTATAGTTTCTATTTTATGGTTTTCTTTTGTATAGGTTATTGGCATGTCCATGTTACCTTGTAACCTTTACGGGTGTTTTTTGAGCTAATATATTATAATACATACATTTATCATTGTACAGTAGAAGCTACAGTGCTTCTACAGTACTAGGCTCTCACTTTGGGCCTGGGCTCCCACTTTGGGCCGACCCAATTATTATTATTTTTTTAATTTTTGGCACAAAATAAAGGGAAAAAATATTACAAAAGTACCGATTCAACTTTAAAATAATCGACATAGTCACAAACGTACAACTTTAGATTGCATTAAACGATGTCATTAAAAAAAATCCCATATAGCAAAAAAAAAACAAAGTTTTAAACATGAGGCCCAACACATAAGCTTATATAAAAAAACAAACTATTAAACATGAGACAAAAAAAAAATCGCAAAAAAAAACTAATTTTTTTAGCCCCGCAACAACGCGCGGGACATAAACTCATATAAGGAAAAAAAACAAATTATTAAACATGAGACTGAAAAAATAAACCCGCACTATTAAACATGAGACCGAAAAAATAAATCAGCACAAAAAAAACATATAACCAAAGAAAGAAACCTTTAAACATGAGGTCCAACACATAAGGCCATATAAAAAAAATAAACTATTAAAAATGAAACCGAAAAAATAAACCCGCACAAAAAAAAAAAATAATAATAACAATGGCCCGCAACAACGCGCGAAAAATTAACGTCCCGCAGCAACGCGCGGGTAATCCTGCTTGTTATTCACAAGGTTCAACAAAAAAAATTATGTCATTGTATCTTACACTAGAATGGAAAGTGTAGAAAAGAAATGTAGGGTGTTTCCTATGTTTGTGTAGAATCCAAGATCTAGACTCAACTAGGATATCATGATCATGATCAAATGCGGAATAAGAACTAAACAGATCACAATCA
>BQNB010005639.1:2934-101260 GCA_026074375.1 Tanacetum coccineum
CACGGACCCGAGAATCAGAAGAGTACAAAGCCGAAGCTAGAAAAGTCAAGCCTCAGTCAAAATCAGCCAAGAAATATCAAAGTCAGTTAAAGATGGTCAAACTAAGTCAAACACAAAAGGACAAATCCTCAAAATGTTTCACTTTGGTCCCTCACCTCTCACAAAAGTCCAAAAATGTCCCCTCCTCTAATTGGGCCCTACCCAAAACCCAATCCTTAGCCCAAACCCTAGCCCATTTACCTTTTCATAAACCTCAAGGACCATTTCTGTCAAATATGAAATTCCTTTTATACCTAGGTCCTTTATAAACCAACCACAAGGGCCAAATGTGTCACTTTCGCAAAGTTTAAAACGATTTTACCCCATTTTCAGTTGTAAAAAGGGCGCGAAGAACAAATTACTATTCATCATCATTTTCATCTAGTTACCAGGGTAAATCAAGGGGCAATTTAAAATTGAAGGGTGATTACGTCTATTCAAGAGCTCCTAATCACAATGGCAAGGTTAATTCAGTCAAACTCTCAAGCTCAAGCCACGTCATCAATGGAGAAGCACACTAGATATGTGGGTTTTGCACTAAACACACTCACACAACTAGCACAAGCTGTCACATCAAAGAATGACAGCTTGGCAATCCGTGTGAGTGTGCATTTGATCCAACGGCTCAAGCTAATTATCCAATGATTGAAGGAATGGAAGGTGTAGATCAAAAGGAGCGTGGGCATCAAGCAAGGGACTAGAAGCTTCACCTACTGGCTATAAATAGAGCCTCACTCTTCACACACCCACACGTAGCTTAAGAATTTAGTTTAGCTTAATTTTCAATTCCTAGCTTAATGTTGTTTTAAACCTTGTAATTTTCTTTCTAAGTATTGTAATCAAACTTTTTAATGAAATTCAGCTGTTTTTAAATCTCTCAAAATCTCTTTTTCATAACCTCTTATTTGTCTTATTTGATGTTAAGCTAAAGCTCAATAATCCTCAATAAGCTCTATTCAGCTCTCATAAGTCTTTAAGCTTATGATTTGAGCTTAACTCAACCTTAATCTTACTTGAATAAAAAAAATAGCTTAATACCTTATTACTTGGACTTTTTCATCATTTTGGAAGGAGATCCAATCATGGAAGGGATCTCATGGACTTATACTAGCTTATTCACATGAATAAGCTAGAGCTTGTAGCTGATAATTGAGTTTGTGCTTCTGTTTAGCTGAAGCTAAAGTAAGTTTCCGTTTACATTCTCATGTCCTTTAATATTTAGTTCAATATTAGTTCATTAATTAGATTTGCTTATTTGCTTATTCAATCTGCTTATTTGTGCTTATTATTATCTTAATTCTTTGTTTGATTGTGCTTATTAGTTTCATTAGTCATAAACTTGCATCTGTTTTCTTAGCTTTTTAGTTATAGTAATTTATTTTCTTAAATTCAGTCATAAAAACATAAAAATACCAAAAATAGTAGTATAACTTGTGGATTTTAAGTTTTAGCTAGATTCAGTTATTAATTCATGATAATTATGCTTATTGTTAACTATTAAATATCTGGTAGTGATAAATTGTCCAATAGATTTCATTTCCTAAGCTTTTTCAAAAACTGTCAATAGGTAAAGGAGTGTTTGGCATAACTCACTTTGACCTCAAATAGTCAAAGTGAGTCTTGGTTTTTACTTAAGATAGTTGTTAATTCATTAGAGATTAGTTAAAAACGAGTTTTCAAAAGTTAGATGTGAGATTTGATCAAATTAGGAGTTAAAATTTGTGTTTTAGCACCAGGGTACTTAGTAGTTTGGATTTTATAGCTTAATATTGATCTTAGCTCTTTGAGCTTTTGTTAGTGTTTGCATTGTGTTTGTAAACACTAACTAAGAGTGTCTTAGTGCAGGCTCACCCCTTAGGTAACCTGCACTATTAGTTTTTGCTTGAGTCAAGTGCATCAGCAGGAACCAAGCTGTTCCTGCTGTCACTTTTAGCTTAATTTTTAACTAGGTAATCATAGGATTTAGCTTTTAAGGTTAGAGTAGGATTTAGATTAGGTATAGCTTAATTTAGTTTAAAACTTATCTTTCATTTCCTAGCTTATTTCCCTTAGTACATTTAAGCTTAAAAGTTTCATAAAAAGCCAAAAGACCAAAAACAGTACCATCTAGATCCTAGTCTTTAAATTCAAAATTCTAGCTTATAAGGTTAGAATTTATAGTTTAGATAAGTAGCTTATAAGGTGTTTGTTTTGTTTTTAAAAGATTAGAGTCTAAGGTTGCTTTTTGAGCATTTGAGCTTAATTTGGTTTTGGCTTATTGAGTTGTTTCTGCGTATGGATATATAATATCATCTTCAGTTATCTTCTAGTGTTTTAAGCTCAAATTTCTTTTCATAAATTGATTAAGCACATCACAAGCTTTCCAAAACTTCTTTTGTTTTTAAAATTAAGCTTAATTTCAGCTTATTGCAAGTATATAAGTAAAAGTGAGCTTTAAAGCTCACTTACTTGATTCAACAGCTTTGATAATCGGTTTTTAAGAGGCTTATTAGTTAGTGTCAGCTTATGTTCCTTTATTAAAATTGCTTAATTTGTGTGGTCCTGCCTTAAGCCCAGTATTTATTTTTCAGAAAAATTCAAAATTTTAAACAAGAGATAAAAGGGGTTTGACTGCCTCGAAACCTCGATCTCACACTTATAGACCAAATCGCCTGAACACGTTGTACATTAGATTCTGCCGGGATCCGGCGACCTTGTCCAGGTAAGCCGTATAGAATCAGGTGTCGAGGCACGAGGCAGGTTGAATTAGCGTGTGCCTGTTATTAAGTTCTTTGCTCGCGTAGGTAAGAGCTGAGGGTGGTCTTGAGTGTTCTTGTAAGTCTGCGTGGCATGATAGATTTGTTCTCTTGAATAGTTTTGTGGTAATGTTTTATCAATGAGGTGATTGTGATTACAGATTTGTCGTAATAGGGTTAGCTAGAAATAAATTGAATAAAAAATAGAAAAAGGTTCATAAATATACAAAAAAATAGTTTGTAGTTTTATAAAAAATATCTTTAGGTTTTACATTTCATAAAATCAGTTTTCACCACATGTGTAGATTTTAATTTTCATTTTTATGCTTTTATTTTTAATTTTAAAAATAGGATTTTAATTTTAAAAAAAGTTAAAAATAGTTTTCTGAGTTTTTATGTTATTTTCGATTTGCTAAGTTTTTAAAAAAAAAAATCATTTTTCCAAATTTTTAGTACTTAATTTGCTATTTTTTAGGATTTAATTAGATTAAAATAGATTTAAATTCATAATAAATTCAAAAATGATCAAAAAGATGTTTTTCTTTTTTCTAAAATTTTCTTTTGTCCTATCTTAGGTTTAGAAATTTAGTTTACATTTTAGGAGTTAAATTTAGTTTACTTGTTTAATTGTCGCGTTTTATTTGTTTCTCGTAATTTGTTAAGTGCTTTAATTGTTTTTTAATTGCTTGATTTTAATTAGTAGTTATAGAAAACCCAATCAATCTTCGAACCCATTCAAATCAATATCCAATATCAAGCGAGGTTTTAATTTCTCAAATCGTTGAGAAAACGACCCGGGAAATCATACTTTCCGGTAAACATACGTATATTATATATTATATATATATTTTAAAGAGTGAATTTTCCTTAGGGAATTTTCTTAATTGCTCTTGTGATATCATATATTAGTATATTTTATAGCGTATCAAAATTTTTCCACGACTCTGCAAATTCATCTAACAACATAAGCTTATTTTAGCCATCTCGCTCTATGATCTAGTGGAAACCACAATCATAATCAGTGGAGTCTATAAAGAAGTTGTACTATCATAAATAACTATCAAATTTGAACATATAATAAGCGCATACAAAGGGTATAATTTGTTCACTTCAAATACACTATGGATGATACCTACGATATGCCGCAAAAAACCTTTAACCGTTATGTATTTGTGCGGGGTGATGATCAATTCAATTGTGTATGGGTTTTTTATTTGTGCGGGGTTATGATCATTTCAATTGTGTTTGGTTATTTAATTAACTGAATTGGGGATTTAAGAATAAGGTTTTTTATTTTGTTTGAATGGACCTGGGGTAATTTTTTTTGCGCGGTTACTTTTTGGGTGGGTTTTGTTTACATTTAATGCTGAAATAGGATAATTGACATCAACCATTAATTATTTTGATTATCCATGTGTCATTGTTTCATAATTTTATTAGGTTTTCAAAACCTTATCTTATATAGGTTATAGATTTGAGCATGCAAATATGCAATGTCTATAACGTGTTAGAAAATGACCCGCGCGTCGCGGCGAGAGCTAAAATATTAAACTCGGTTCAGTGGTCTTGTATCAGTTTCATAGAGTATATCACTGAATTATAATCTATACTATCTATACTACATTATAAAGCTTTTGGGACACTTCCATATTTAGAAAGTCTGAAAATTCAGACTTTTCCTTTCTTTTTATGGAGATATCCTTTTTTTTTAACAAGAAACACATCCATCTCATTTTATGTAAAAACCTCTTGCAACAACTTTTTGTTACGTGCAATCTCATTTAAGGGATACACATCTTAAAGTGACATGTGTCGCTTCTTATTTAAAAAATCATCTTTATTTTTAAATTGAAATATCTTTTTTTCTATTTTTATTTTTTTTATGATTTAATTTCAGCATATTTTCTAAAATTGCATGCTCTTTAATTCAACATCCATTTTGATATATTTTTATTAATTTTTAGTTTTTTTCAGTTTTAATGCTTCCGAAATCGTTGTTTTACGTAGGTAACATGCTAGTTACCCTTTAAAGTTTAAACTCAAAAGTTATAAAGTTGAAAAATCCTAAACAGACAGATTAGGTATTTTAGGACGGATAGCACGCACATTTTTGCATTGCAATAAGGATCTTGGTCTAACATACAACGTGATCATCCATATGGCTCAATCTACCAACCTTATCTTCCATAACTTCCTGATGTTCTAATTCTGAGGTATACATGTCTTTGTCTTAACATTATGTAGATTTGATTACCCTCGGAAATCACCTTCGTTGGGCAAAGCCGCCCCCCCCCCCCCCCCCCCCCGGGGTAACGGTAACATAGATGCCTTTAAGTCGCCCATATGACATATTTGTGTAAAGAAACTTTCTATTCAAAGAATGCAAGTTGTGCAACAGTACAACTGATCTATAGTTGAAATGTATACCACAAAAAATTATAAACATGAAGCTCTGAATTTATTTTTGCATCTGAGTGAATGTCCAAAACTCACTTTTAAGTTTAAAGTCGAGTACGCTTCAGGGTCCTAAAGTCAGCACTTGGTTTCACCTGCACACTAAAACTTCTCAGTGTCGACATGTGTTTTCAGTCATGTCATGAGATATTCAATCTGTTACAAACAATCCTCTCTTATAATCTGTTACAAACTCTTGTTGTACATATACATCATTTCTCCTTATTGTATTAAACTCTACTTTTATCTATAATCATGAATTATAGTTTGTGTGCAAAATTTATGTATTAAAATATTAGTAACAGATAGTGGTTTTATATTCAGGGGAAATCTACATCAACTGTGAGTCAAAGTGTTAGTCTCTTCGACATGTCTGCTGTTAGAGAGAAATCTGCCTAGTCTCCTAGGAGGTTGTCTATTCCCAGCAAGCCACCCGTCAACCCTGCTCTAAATCAGTTGGCTACATTATGCTGATATCAAAGGCTAGAGTAAATAGGGTTTGTATTGTTAAGGCTAAAACTGACATAGCAGGCTCATAATTGGTTTTTGACATGTGAATAATCACATAATGAGACGTGGAATGTGCCATTTAATAAACACTCTCACACTGTCGATATATAGGACGTTGGGAGCATCAGTTTTAAAATTAAATTGAGTTTCTTTTAGCTTAAAAAATCCAATGCAAGCCTTTTTTGTAAGATGGATAAACTAATAAAGTGAATAGTTTAGGATTTGTAGCATTAACAGTCCCTAAAAAACTTTATTCTATTACCCGATGACTGACTCCATGCTCTGGCATGAGCTCGGTCGCAGCAGCCACAAATTCTTTGCCAAATTTCTTGGCAAAATCCATTTGAACTTGATATAGCTCAGGAAGGTCCTTGCATGTTGGTGAAACAGAACAAAGACTAAAAAACGTGTGGGTCTTAGGCCTTTATACCCATGATCTATTCAAATATATTTAAGAAATTATCAATAGTGGTCAATAGAATTAAAGGAGTAGTAGCTGATGTGAGATGAGGGTGTTTGTGTGATTGTGGGTGTAAGGTCTAATCGAAAGATGATGAGATTTTACCTCACAATACTGTGCAGACATAACGAGCCTTCCAATATTATGAATACATGCTTACCATCTTTTTCTTTTATATATTCACGGCTTCGCTTTGACATTTGTGAGTTAGCTTCAACGATAAGTGTACACTGACCAACTTCAAGGACACTTTTGTCTTTCAATTTTACGTACTTTCACCCATGCATACAAAAAAACACATTCACGTCAAACGAATCAAAAAAAACACATAAATATAACTAAGAAGAAAAGAGATTGAATTACACCCTATTTGTGTTCACTGGGACTGTTGTTCCACTTGTTCTGGAATATGCAGTCATTTAATAGTCCCATGACCCATCTACATATTAAAAAGCAGGGCAGTATGCTTCTAAAACCCATCCGTGTGAATTATTTCAAGCAACTCTTACGAATATTTAGCAGATTATTTAGTACACAGATCATTGGTTTTGCAGGTTCCCATTAAAAAGGGATAATATCATAATGTAGCACAAAGGCATCACCCCGCAAGTCGTGGAAGAACATTTACTATAAACATAATAATCCATAACAATAATTTAATGATAATAGATCAAGATTGTGAAGTTACCTCCTAGTGTTTCAGGAACCAAAATCATTTTTAATCTGCTACATTAGGCCTAATGTTGGTAAATTACCTCCTCTTAGTTGCATGGATTTCCAGAAAAAATCATGATTCAATACCTGAAAAGTACATATTATGAAATAATGATTCGAATAAATTCATCTAATTGGCTCAAAATAACAAAGCAACCGATAAGAATCAAAACCTAAGCTGCAACATTATGTTCAAAGTTTCCACATATCTGCGGTGATGCTCTACCCAGTGCACCTTGAGAGACCCCTTGCTCATGTATGGCTCTAAGGAATCCTAGAAATAGCAATTAACACATTCAAAAAACTATGTTATAATTTTGTGCTTTTTGGCACATGGATTTATGAAGTAAACACATGATATTACCCCATTCTTTCCAACCTTTTTGATACTTTTAAACAACGCTTTTTTAGTGTACGTATCAATTGATAAACCTTAAGCCCACAAAAATAAGCTTAAACAGATGCCCCTAAGAAGTTTTATGTTGCCGCTAAAGGAAATATTATATGTCATGATTTATAAGTTGGGACCAAAATAAATTTATTACATGTGGACTGAAAGCAAAGAGATGTTTGTTCCATCTCAATTTGATTGGTCACACTTTCCATTCTTTTTGTTATTTTGTGACAAAATTTTCCATGTTTTTTTTCTTTCTCTATCGCAGGTGCTCACAAAGAAGCTTAGACAGATGCCCCTAAGTGGCTCTCCAAGATTAATTTAAAGAAGATTAAGGCCCACTCTTGGTAACAACCAGACTTGTATAACCATACCTTCCGTTGTAAGTGTATCGTTGATGGCGTATCATTCGCTATATAAGCTTCGGAAGATCCTAGTCATTGGCACACCACCACCGCCGCTTGATTCAACACCGTTTGTTACATCATCATCGCCGAAAAAAAACCGTAACATTAATTCATCAAACATATTTAGAAAATTAAAAAAACCCACATGAAATCACAGTTTGAAATCATAAAGTTTTCCCTTATAATCAAAAGAGAAATTGGATATTATAAAAGAAAAAATACCTACCTAATAAGTTTTATGATCTTTATTTATGGTAGGAGGTGAGGCGCTAAAGAAGAAGCGATAGAAGAAGCGATGGAACTTGATGAATCAAGAACTATTGAGAATGAGCTATCATAGAAACAATTATATAGAAGGAAAAGGGCCACTAAAAGGGCGGAGTAGATAGGGCCTGAATAAGCTCAACAAAATACCCTAAGCCTGTAACATGAGGATAGTATAGAGGATAATTTGTCCAATTACAATAAAAAGTGATATTTTCTCTAAAAATAAAAGCATGTTTGGCAAAATAGAGCTTGTACCGTCAACTATTCAATAGTTAAACTTATGAGATTCCACTTTAATTAGTGAATTAGAGTATGTTGTTCAAAAGTCTTATTTTGTAAAGATAAGTAAGTGACAAAGTCATAAAAGCTCATGATCTAGTTAATTTATTTGCTAAAGCTTTAAGATACTATTATGATTTATGATAGTCACTGAATCTCTTCCCTAACTCAGGTTCACGAAATCCGTTTGTGCTTGTTTTCCTACCTTTTGAGGTTTAACTTACCAAAAGTCACACAAAGCTGATTTGGACTCAACTGAACTTTGATTACAACAAATTTGTATTTTTCACTTGCTTTAGGTAGTTTTAGTTCTCCATAATATGTGCAAGTATAAAACCATTGTTTTGTAGACTATATCAACTTCTAAAAATAGGAAAACAAACTAATGACACTCAAAAGTTGCGATAAAGAAACTAATCAAGTATTCGTAAAAGCTGGCATGGGCTTCCGTCATCCGTTGTACAACTATCAATATTTCTCTCAAAGTCTGAACAGAAGCCCATGCTTCAACCAAACCAGCAAATAGGCTATCCAAGCCACAACATATCTGTGTTTATTATAACAGCTTAATAAAAGACGATTAATTTATGATACATAACAGATTAATTAAATGAACATGCCAAGGATTAGTCTCAACCAACAGATGGAAAATCTAAATGCTTCCAAATTGGTGTCAGACTATACTTCTTAAACACCTTGTCCTTGTTTTCCTTCGATCATTCTTTAGCCTGTAACATCTTAATATAAAAATCTAACATTTTGAAGTAAAAAAAGTCATTTTTAATGTAGATTTTTTGGGATTCCTTTTTCCATAAGAGACTGAAATGGGAATGTTAAACTATATCTTTCACATCATCTCACATGAAAATAAAAGAAAATTCTAGAGAGAGAAAGAGGGTTTAGAGAGTGAAAGTGGAAGAAAGAAAGAATGGTTGATTACTTAGATGAGAAAATGAGAACCAACACCCTCCTAACATGCTAGGAGGGTAGTATT
Source organism: Tanacetum coccineum (assembly GCA_026074375.1). Taxonomy (NCBI): domain Eukaryota; kingdom Viridiplantae; phylum Streptophyta; class Magnoliopsida; order Asterales; family Asteraceae; genus Tanacetum; species Tanacetum coccineum. The sequence continues at coordinate 12,188 of BQNB010005639.1, forward strand.
TATAGTACAAGGAGTATGGACTCCCTATTTGAGATGTGTAGGCTTCTTGGGCTAAACAAATAGGATTTAGCCCGACACCTAGGCCCAATTAGCTTAGATTAATTCCCGTAAACTATGTTTTCCTATACAAGGCTCAAGAATATATAATGACCATCACTTTACTTAAAAACACGTTAACAATCTCCCCTCTAAGGGGTGGTCATTGTAATTGTGGCTTCACTTCTTATGACGTCTTGAATCTTGGAGCCTTGTGTTCTTAGGAATTCTTTTGAAGTTCCTTTTGCCCATAGGTTTGTGATCTTGGACAATCCTTTCGCTTTGACTCTGAATATCCTTTTAACTTTATCTTGATATCTTGGTCTTTAGCCTTGATTCATATTGACTTCTAAGATCTTTAAATCTTTATCCTGAAATCTTATGCCATCTTGCGATCTTGTGTCTCTACCTACATGCTTATTATCTTGAAAGATTGCTAACACTCTCCCTCAACATTGATCTTTTAGTTGATCTTTTACTTGATCTGCTTGCAATATTATCATTGATGTTCTTTGAGGAAGTTCTTGTATATTAGAGTTTGCGGAAGACTTTGACATATGCACTTGAGCTTTCATCATGTATTTATCTTTGTCGATTAATAATGAGCATGTGGTAGTGAATCTTGACTCGTCAAGGACTAGATGTTGCTACCGTCAGGAAAACCTGCATGTATAAGTTAGTGATAAAATTAGAATTTGTAATATTGTTAAACTAAGACGGTCCAAACACTAACCACAACATATATGGACAAAAAGAGTCTTTGTCTATTTGTCAAATACGTGTCAATAACCACGGTTCCCCGTTAATCAGTATAAATACTGCCTGTGATCAGGTAGAATTCAAAAGAATCTCCTTGATAGGGTTTCACAGCTGTACTAGCCTTTCTCGTTACTGATCTCTTCTTCAGCGGTCCAAAGCTGACTACACGTAAGCGTGAATCAGAAGTTATCTATCCTCTATTGAGTCATCAATTAATTCACTGGACCAAAATAGATATCCAGTTGACACAAGCTTGATTCATATAGAATCTCGCAAGTCACCTACCGAAGAGCTGTTTGATGTTGACTCTGAAAGGATTTCCATCGGCACTATAAACACTAAAGAGTATCACTCTGACGTTATGGCAAATATTACAAGGATAATGCGTAGGACTCTAGCACAAGTTGTGTTCTTGATGACGAACAACAATTGTATATTAGAATTTGTGTCCTATTGAGATTTTTGATTGATCTCGTTGGCTCTATACTCTATAAGTGTACTTTTGTTATTTGGTGATCGGAGGCTAGAGAGGACTTCCACCTTTTCAATATCAACGATCTTAGAATGAGAAAGCCGATAGAAGTGTGTTGATCTTTGGTTCTTGCAATATAGCATATATAAAATACTAGGCAAATCCAAACTCTTCACCCTTGACCAAGGTAAAAAGTCAAGACCTACCTAGAAATAAAATATATAAGAGAATCAATGATAAAAAGATTCCGGAAGTATGATTCCCGGGTCGTATGTCCCAACGAGGCTGCAATTGAAAGTTGATCTTGGTTTGATTGAGATTGAGTGAGAATGATTTTGATTGATTATAAGTCCTGACAACTACGGGAAGCAAAATTAGGTATAAGGAAACCCTAAATTACAATCTAATAGAACAAAACCTAAAACGGGCATGGAGAATGAGGGGAAAAACCTAAATTATGCAAAATTTTAACCCTATCAGCAGGAATGATGCACTACCAGCAGGAATGATGCACTACCAGCAGAAACGATGCACTACCAGCAGAAACGACATAACTATCAGCAGAAACGAGGCTCTAAAACGGCTAATTTTAGAACAACAGCGGTTTTTTTTACCAAAACTCAAAACACGAAAGTTGTCCGGGACATGTTTTTAAGCAACTTTAATAAAGGCACCTTATAAAAATAAGCACTCAATAAGCCCCAAAAAGCCAAATAAGCTGCTGATTGCAGAAAGTTAAGGTTTGGACTTACTTTTAGTAAATAAGCTGTAAAAAGCTCAAAATTAAACCAAAATGAAAAAGGGAAAAAAGGATGTTTTGGACAAGCTTATATGTTGCTTAATCTGATTCCAAAACGCTTTTTCACCAAAAAACAACTTAACTCAACTCAATTTGCATCAAAAATATAGTAACTATAACTTTTTCTAAAATATGCAAAATGAAAATAAGCTAAATCCTAATAAAGCCAAACTGAGAGTGTGCTTTTGGAATAAGCTCACTAATGAGTCCTTATGAAGCCACCTCTTCACCTTTTTTAAATAGCCATTGGAATAAGCACAATAAGCACAAATGACTAAATACTATTGTTCATGATTTTACTTGAAAAAATACGCACTTTTGAGCTTAAAAAATGCGCAAGCAATTGGATTCTTATGATGAAATAAGCTAAAAACAGATTGAGATTTAGTCAATAACAATATTAAGACTCAAAGATTTTTGTTTTTTAAACACTAAATAAGCCAGAATGAGCTTATAAAAAAGCTTCTTATCCCTTTTTTTAACTCTCATGCGAGATTTAACTTAATTTAAACACATTGCACATTACAAACAACACTTACCCAATGCATATAAACACTAAAATTAATATGCAAAACTAAAAGCTTAATATCTACTGGAAGCTAGACTTAAAACTAGAAGCACTTCTAACTTAAGCAAAATTCAACAGTTCACAAATGAGCTAATATAAAACTTGGAAATTGAATTAACAAATAAACACATGATTAAACGCTTATAAGACCTAAATATAGCTAAATAAAATTTATCCATAAATGACCACAACCCATCAAGAGCCAAAATGACCATTTTCCAGCTTGACAAACACCCCTTTCAGATTATGAATCCATTTTTAACTATTTTACAGAGATTTAGGCAAGTTTTAAGCAAAATGATTATATGAAAATCTTAAGCATAAATGAACCATTTTCAATAGAGATTAAGCAATAGATAAGCTGATATAGCAAAAGGCAATTTTAGCTATAAAATGAACATATAAAAGAACAAGTATAAGTAAATGATACAACAGCTTTAAACCAATGAAAATTTAAGAGATATTAACATATTACGCAAGATAAGACAGAAAATAAGCAATAATAAGCACTGCTAACAGTAACATAAAGAAAAGTGCAGAATTAATTAAAAGGAGACCTTACAATGAACTCTAGCTAAAACAAGCGGAACCCAAAGGGCAGCTATAAGGCTCCCTAGCTTATTAATAAGCTAGGGTATGGTCCTTTGGTTCTTTCCATTACACCCAATTCCAAAATGCTTTCCCAAATTCAAATGCCAAGGTAATTCGGTGATTAAAACTGGGTTTGCAGAATTTAAACTTAGTTCCACTTATTTCGCTAAAATAAGATGTCTTAGAGACTATCAGAGTTATGAGTAGCATTTAAAACAAACTTAAGGGAATGTAAACTTGGAACACGAATGCAAACAAATCTGAAATTTCTATTAAACTTGGAGCTTTACAAATTGCTCGAAAGGAAAAAGTTTTTTCTAATATTATTAAAAAACTAAAAAATTTACACACTCCTTACATGGCTCACTCGCCCATATTTATACAAGAAAACAGGTAACAACAAGCTGGAAGTTTCTGTTTGACTTTCATTGACTTTTCTTTGTTGAGCTTGATTGTATTTTGTTTGCTGAGTAATAAAGCTCCTTGTGGCTAGCTTTGTGGAGTATAATCTCACAATATATCTTGGCCCTAATTTCTTGTAATTCTCTCTCAACCCTTGGATCGAAAATGCCTTGGTTTGCCAACTTCGCATTGTGGCCATGTGGGGTGAGTGGGGAAGGTTTTGTCAAGTGGTTGATGGCGTGGTTGCAGGGTCGAAGTTATGCGGTGCAAATACAGGGTGTTGGCTGAATTTGGTATTGGCGGGAAAAAGTTTTATACAAGTTGGGTTGTGCAGGAGGGAGGTGAAGATGATTAAGGGGTATGTTTGGTTTGGATACAAGAAAAGCCCCTCCAGCTCTTTCTTCTTATCATTCACTTTTTCCTCTTTCTTTCTTTTATAAATGAAGTTTCCTAAATTGGCATAATCAGCCCCTGTCTTTGTTTCCTTAATAATATAACTTAGGGGTTTGGCATTTTTGACCCCTCAAGTTATATTTTTCTTTGCTTTTTCTTCTCGGAGTTGACTTGACTTTGATTGGGTTTCGTCTTCACACACTTTTCCATCCCGTGTCCGGTTTTGTCACTTTTTGCTTGGTTTTATGTCTTTTTGTGAGATAATTCCGTTCCTGCACAACACAATTAGCAAAAAAACAAGCATATATTTGCATTTTTGAGTCCGTTTTTGGTTATTTTAGTCGTTTTTAAGTAAACGGTATGTGTATTAAGCACATACCAAATTCCCCCAACTAAGATGTTCGTGTCCCACGCAATGCTATGAAGTATGCCCTCGAGAAACCAAAATTCTTAAATCCCCTCGACTAATAACTTGGAAAAGTAGCCAAGCGTTTATCAAAGGTAATAAAAGAATCAATAGCCTCGGACAAGTTCCCGGTTTCACCACTTTTTATATTTACACAATAACTACTCTAATAATTTCTTTATACATTTTGACATTCCTTTATTTATCAACCAATGGGATCCTAGACTGAGAAACGTTCGTAGAATAATCCAGGCGTCTGACGGATAATTTCATCGGTCCCCAATTTTTTCACAGTCCCCCCAAGCTAAGCAATTACACAAGGATCAAGTGTCATATAAGTTTAGATGTTAACCCTCATACTTATGACTTGTGAACTTTTTACTCCAACATGGATATATGATTTGAATGTGTGTGCTCGTCTCAACCATAGATCAACTTATTTTCATAGTCATAATTCAAGATGAATCACGACTCAAAGCAACAACTTATTAGGTACTTGTAACTTGATCTTAAACCATAGAACTTTTTGCAACATATTTATCATTTTCATAAGTTCTTAAAGTTAGGAATGCGTTGCTTAGTTTGAACACCTACCTAGGCCTCGCTCCCTAGTAGGATATCACACCAATGACGCGGTGGTTCTTAGTTTGAAAACCCACCCCGTTGCTAGCGTAGTGGGAAATCACATCAACACCTTCGTCTAATATGGTAGGATCGGTGTCTTCGTTATGAACCCTCACCTAGACCTTTCTTCAAGTGAGATATCACACACCCACAAATCCTCGGAAGTAAAGAGTCTTAGTTTGAAACCCCCACGCTCGTGGTTCGCTGAGTGGGATATACACCCTATCTTTTACTAGCTCCATATGATCAAATGTATGCTTCATTGGCATAATTACAATATTCGTGCATTTTTGCATTCATACTTCATTCATGCTTCTTTGGCATTTTATCTTTCAAAACCTTGCTTTTAAAGAATCAAGTTACAAATTTGAAGCTTTTTTTGAAAACATCGATTAACTTAGTTGAACAAGCACGTATGATTAGGTGGATTAGAAGCTTATGGGAGAAAAAGAACACAAGTTATTCATATAAGTTTTGAGACGAATCTTGCTTAGCACATAAACTTATATTTAACTCTATCATTTCTTGTTCTTCACCTTTTTAAAATTCAAAGCAATAGAATTCGTGAAAGCTCGGCCTGAAGGAACTAGCCAGGGCTCAATACGCCCGATCGAGTCAAAAATTATTCTCATTCTACCCAAAAAAAAGTCAAAAACTGTGACAAAACACTTATTTTATTTTTTGAAAATTCTTTTAAATTTTTTTGGTCATTTTTGCAAAATTTTGGTGGAAAATACGGGATTACGTGGTTACATGCTGCAGGCAGCAATCAATCACAGCTACCCCCCAAACTAGTTACTAACATCGTCCTCGAGGTTATGAGGGTACTTACGTTATCCTAAGGCCATTTTACTGACGTATGCAAATGATAAAAGTTAGTCGATTAGAATTAGGTATCGGGATTCCACTAATGAAGCTGAGGATTTGAAGATCGAGTGATCGAATAGACAAAACGGAATACGAGAGCCTTCACCAATCCGGGCAACCTGGACAATAAACAAAACAAACACGGAAAACACGGGTTGATAGAAAAGACAAGCTAATCTCACCACAAAAACAACACTGGTATTCATCCAATTACCACTACCGGATAAGCATGGGTTGCCTACCCACTAAGCGCTTGTTTTAGGTACGACGCCTTGACCCATTTCCCTGATTCAAATTGTCCTTAGGGGAGGTTTGGGATCCGGGACACTTTCTGTTGGTATGTCCCTCCAAAATCGTCGGTTTTATACGATGACCATTTCCCTTTAAAATTTGGCGCATGTTTTGAGATCAAACTCGCCGGTGCCCTAAGGAAATACTTGAAACATGGTGAATGGTCGGACCAACGGGATTTCAATTTGCCCAGAGAAATATTTCAGTTAGAGTTGAAGCGGAGAACATGATCCCCAACGTTGAACCTGCTGTTTTAATCTTAGCATCATGGATCCTCTTGGTTTCTCTTTATAGATTAAAGAGTTTTCGTAGGCTTGATCACGAAGTTCATTTAGTTCATTCAGTTGAACTTTCCTGTGATCACCCGCAGTTTGAACATCAAAATTTGTATGCTTGAGGGCCCAGTAGGCTTTGTGCTCTAACTCGATCGGTAGATGACATGCCTTTCCATACACAAGCTTATACGGAGTGCACCCGATGGGTGTTTTGTAAGCTGTGCGGAAGGCCCAGAGAGCATCATCTAGTTTGTCCGACCAGGAGGCACGATTTTCTCCCACGGTTCTCTCAAGAATACGCTTTAAACCACGATTTGACACCTCAACTTGCCCACTTGTTTGTGGGTGATACGCGGTGGAGAGACGGTGAGTGACTCCGTACTTAAGCATGACCTTTGTAAACTGGTCATTGCAAAAGTGTGTTCCGCGATCACTTATGATAGCTCGAGGAGCACCAAATCGAGAAAAGAGAGTTTTTAAAAATTTGCAAACAACTCGGGCATCATTGGTGGGGAGCGCTTTTGCTTCAACCCATTTTGACAAGTAGTCAACAGCCACGAGTATGTACTTGTTCCCTCTTGAAGACGGGAATGGCCCCATAAAATCAATGCCCCAGATGTCAAAGATTTCGCAAACTTAGATGGAGTTTTGTGGCTCTCTCCCCGTGCGAATCTTTCCTTGACGTTGACAAATGTACAAACGGGTGGAAAAAGTCATGGGCATCCTTGTATATGGTGGGGCCAATGAATCCTAAGTCAAAGATCTTTCACTCTTGTGTATTCGGCACCATAGGTCCCCCAGTGGGTCCATTGTGGCAAGCTTTGAGAATGTTAATAGCTTCTTGCCCAGAAACACAACGTTCTTTACTGATCAGCACAGATTTAACAGGAAGGATCATTCCGAAATAAAGTTTGACTCTTGGAAGAATTTATTTTTTTGGTAGGGATGTCATTCTCCTTGATAACGAATTCCCCGCATGGTAGTTTGCAAAATCTGCAAACCATGGGGTACTTTGATCTTGAAGAGCAACAGAACCAAGAGTTTCGAGAGGGAATGCTTCATTGATTTCTTTGTTCTCGAACTTATCTTGGTGAGGATTTTCCAGTCTTGAAAGATGATCTGCAGCAAGATTTTCTGCTCCTTTTTTGTCTCGAACATCAATGTCAAATTCTTGGAGCAAAAGAATCCACCGCATCAGTCTTGCCTTAGCATCCTTTTTGGCAAAGAGATACTTAATGGCTGAATGGTCTGTATACACTATGCTTTTGGACATAACAAGATATGAACGGAATTTTTCGAAAGCATACACCACGGCAAGTAATTCTTTTTCGGTCGTAGTGTAATGAGTTTGAGCCTCGTTCATAGTCTTGCTAGCATAGTGTATAGGTTGGAAATGCTTGTTTTTTCTTTGCCCGAGGACTGCCCCAATTGCGAAGTCGCTAGCATCGCACATCAGTTCAAAGGGGAAGTCCTAGTCGGGAGCAATTAAGATCGGAGCCTCAGTCAATTTTCTTTTGAGTGTATTAAAGGAATCGATACACTCTTCAGAGAAGAAAAATGGAGTCTCTTTTATAAGCAAATGAGTCATAGGACGGGCAATTTTTGAGAAGTCCTGAATGAATCGTCGGTAAAAACCGGCGTGCCCAAGGAAACTACGGACACCTTTGACAGTAGTCGGATGAGGGAGTTTAGCTATTACTTCGACTTTAGCTCTATCAACCTCAAGTCCCGACTTAGAAATTTTGTGTCCGAGAACAATGCCTTCCTTCACCATAAAATGGCTCTTCTCCCAGTTTAAAGACAATTTGGTGTCTTTACACCGCTTCAACATTTTTTCCAAATGGGATAGGCACGTAGGAAGGAGACCCGAAGACGAAAAGTAATACAATAAATACTTCCATCGTTTTTTCAATCATATCGTGGAAGATTGCCATCATACATCGTTGGAATGTACCCGGAGCATTGCATAGCCCAAAAGGCATGCGACGATAAGCGAAAGTTCCGTATGGGCAAGTAAAGGTTGTCTTTTCTTGATCTTTTGGGTCAATTGGATTGAAAATAAACCGAGATAGCACCATCGGAGGAAACAGTAGTATTGGTTTCCTGCTAGTCTTTCGAGCATTTGGTCCATGAAGGGCAATGGGAAGTGGTCTTTTCGGGTGGCTTCATTAAGCTTTCTGTAATCAATACATACTCGCCATCCCGTGACCAATCGAGTAGGGATTTAGTCCTTCTCATTTTGTGATGAGGTTATGCCTCCTTATCTTGGTACACAGTGTACCGGGCTTACCCAAGGGCTGTCAGAGATGGGGTAAATCAATCCAGCGTCAAGGAGTTTTTCAACCTCCTTCTTGATAACGTCGTGGATTTTTGGGTTTACCCTTCTCTGACTTTGCACAGATGGTTCGTAGTCCTCTTCCATTTTGAATTTTCGTTGGTTCTTTCGAGTCTTTAGTACGAATTCTGGTTAACACCCTTTATATCGGAGAGTTTCCAAGCGATGGCTCGCTTATGGGACTTGAGAACCTTGTGTAGAGCTGCCTTTTCCTCATCTTTTAAGTCTTTAGCAATTATGACAGGCAACTTGTCGTCACCTTCTAAAAATGCGTATTCAAGATGGGGTGGCAGTTCCTTGAGTTTAACCTCGGGAGGTTCATCAACGGAAGATTTAACGGTTTTAGCTTCACAGAGTTTGAGTTCTTTCCTAACTTCAGGCAGATATTGTTCTTGATTTGGGAGGGGGGGGTGGAGGTTTCACCTATTCAAAATTGTTCTAGAAGCAGGAAGCCCCTCAGGATCCTGATACGTTGGATCAACTTCAGATGAAGTTGGATCATCTTCTAGAGCAAGAAACGAATCTGCTTCTTCAAATAAAATAAAATCACTGTCCCCGAAAGGAGTGAGGTTTGGAGAAGCGGTAGAAACAATAGGCTCAAAATATGGAGTGGGATTGCCACTCGCGATCACGTTTGAAAACCCTAGGACTTCTTGAGAATACTCATCACATGCCATATCAACGACGTCGATTTTGTTTACCGTCATATGGTTGTAATCAGCTGTGTATCTTGAAGTTTGGTCCAGATTGAATGTGATGGCCTCCTTGCCAACACGAAGGGTAATCTCACCTTCATAAACATCTATCAAAGCATGACTGGTTTTCAAGAAACATCACCCGAGAATTAAAGGTACTCGGGGGTCTGGTTCAAAATCAACAACCACGAAGTCAGCTGGAAATTGGAATTTTCCCACATTTACAAAGACATCTTCAGCGATACCGATCGGTTTAGTGATCGAACGGTCAGCTAGTTCTAGTGTCATGCAAGTCGGGGTCAATTCAGGAAGAGATAGATTGTTCCATACAGAATAAGGCATGAGATTAATGCTCGCACCAAGATCGGCCAATGCGTTGCATGTAGTAATCCCCGTAAATTCACATGGAATCAGAAATCGGCCAGGGTCTCCAAGTTTCTTTGGTAACTTGTTGAGGATGACCGCTGAACAGTTCTCATTCAAAGGAGTTCTTGCCAATTCGCTCAATTTTTCTTTGTTTCCAATTAAGGTTTTAAAGTCGAAGCAAATTTAGGCATGAGCATCAAGGCATCGGTAAAGCTAATCTCGAAACTTAAATCTCTAAAGATTTCATAGAATTTCTCGATTTGGTCGTTAGCTTTTTCCTTGCGCCTTTCATCATTTCTTCTTGATGGAAATGGAATTGATGCTTTAGGAATTGGAGTAACAACAGGAGCAACAACAGGAGCAACATTGGGCTCAGGATTTGGATTACGAGACTGAATTTGAACAACAGGAGGTTGGACGTCTTCGGTGCTTCCGTTATTAGCAGGAGGCATCGTGTCCTTTGTCACCTCGGTGTCATGATTAACTGCTTTCGGTCCTTGGATGGTAACACCACTTCGGGTAGTGATACCTTTTAAATCTTCCTTTGGGTTGGTAACAGTGTTACCAGGAAGAGTTCCAGAACCGGAAGTAGAAGCTGTATTAGCAGTAACAAATTTTGAAAGCATGTCAGTCAAATTTGCCATTTGGGATTGCAGGTTTTGACCTTGGTTTTGCATGTTTCTCAACACTGCATCATTGGCTGTGACATATCTTTCAAAATCTGTTTTTGACACACCGTGTGTCTGAGGAGCAGGTCCTTGATGAGCTACTGGTTGATGGGCTACTGGTTGATTGACCGGAGGTCGATAAATCTGACCTTGGTTGAAATTGTTTCCTCTGTTTTGATTGAAGTTATTTCCTCGATTGAAATTGTTTTGACTATTTGCATGAGGATTCTGAATGGGAGGAAAACCAGGAGGTCGAATTTGATTTGAGACCATCGGAGGTCGATAACCAGAATTAGCTTGGTTGAAATTGGCCGCAGCGGCCTGGGACACATACTCTTGGATATTGTCATGGTAAATGTTGCTATTAGTGGCTGGACAGTTTTGATAAGAATGACCTCCCCCACAAGTTACACAACTTTGTTCAACCGCTTTTACGGGGGCGGAAGCTGGGGTTTGGTTCTTTCTGTCAAGAATTAATGCCCGAACCATGTCTTTGAGTTCAGCAACATCAGATGAGACTGCTTGGGTGGAAGAGCTGGTACTCATTTTAGCTACAACAGCTTTGTTTCTTGGTTGACGTACCTTAGACTTGCTCTCGATGATTTTTAAACATTCTCGAGGCATTTTGTCTAAGAAGTTACCACCGGCAGCAGAGTTCAATGAATCTTGATCAATTGAGTTTAGGGCATTATAGAATGTATCGAGTTGTCTTGCAATTCTTGAAAACCCCTGATGAGGGCATCCCCTTAAAATATCATTGCTACATCCCAAGCCTCAAAAACGTCTCCATCAAATTTTTGCTGAAATCTCGTGATTTCATTTCTAGATTTTGTCGTTTAGAGGGAGGGAAGAATTTTGTTAATAAAATTCGAAACAAGATCAGCCCATGTTTCAATCGAACCGAGCAGGTCTTTTTCCCAGCCATAATCCGGGTGCCCCTTCGAGAGTAAACAGGCAAAGCCTAAGTTTTAAAACCACAGTATTTGGTACGTATCGATCTTCATCGTAGAAGTGATCTTGTAGAAATAACGAATGTGAGCATGTGAGTCTTCTTATCATTTCCAAAAATTGCTTGTTTTGGACAAAGATACAGAAGACCATGCTTGATCGCAAAGTTTATTCGCGTGATATCTGGAATAACTATCGCATCCTCGTACCCCATCGGTTGGGTTGCTATTCGAGCAGTTGCGCCATAGTCGATTATCAGCCATCGTAACTATGGGAGGATGAATCAAGGTTTATCAAGAATTGGATGAATTCCAACAGAAGTTTGTCGGAACTTGTGGTTTCACGTCTACTGGCTTTAGACGGTGCGCATGCACAAAAAAGAAATTTTAAAAAGAAATTTACACTAATTTTTTGGTTTTTTAATGATTTTTCACAATTGATTTTAACCGGACAATTGAGATAAGACATACTTCCAAACCAATATAATCTCTTACTTCACGGTAGCTCTCAAAGGTAAACGCACAGGTGATGCGGAGGAGTATGAATAGCGCGAACTTAATTTCTCCTTTCGGGTCTAGTTCTCGGAATAACCTCTCCTTATAGCCCACTTTATAGTTTTGTTTTAGCTTTTGAGGTGAGCCGTAATGTCGTAAGAACACAAAAGGCAAGTTTTTAATCTTTTGTCTCGAGTTGGGAACCAGACAAGTTCACACGGAAGTTCTTGAAGATAATAACACAGTTAGAATATTATATTTTGGTATTTTTAACCAATTTGTGAATTTTATTGATAATTAAAGATACATGTTTTTATACTTTTTGGTTTTTCTTTTCTTTTTTTAAGATTTTCAAATGATAAAATTATAACTAAATGAAAATAGAAAATATTTTTTTGTACTTTATTATTTATTTTTTATATAATAAACAACAGCATTGCAAATCACACATGCCAAACGAACGATAAACGGTTCATCACAGCCTCCCTCCTCCCCGGCACGCGCCAAAAATTGATTGTCCTAAACTACACCTTAAAATATATATAATATATAATAAAATATAGAATATATATAGTAAGAATAGTCTAGAAACAAAGTCAATAAAACCGAGAAGTAGTATAGAATGTTCCCGGGTCGTTTATCCCCAACGAGGCTGGACTGGAGAATCGATACAGTCGGAAGATTGGAGTTTGAATGAGAAAAATGATTTGAGAGTGTGGAAAGTTAAATTAAACAATAACAAACAAAAACGTTTAAGAAAAACCTAAAAATTATGAAATTAAGCTAGAAAACGAGAGCACGAATCCCGAACAAAGGGGAAAAACCTAAAATCTTCAAAATTAACCCTACGAAGAAATTTTCACTTCTAAACTACTCTAGGAGACAAATAACGAAGAATGAAAAAGACTAGACTGAAAACGGAGGTCGTTTGACCCAAAAACGAGTCAAGACAAAAACCGCACCCGACCCCGTTCTTTAAAAATAAAAAAGTTATAAAAATGACCCTACGAAAAGTTTTATATTTTTCCTACAAACTATATGACTAAATAAAATTTTCTAAAAAAGAAAAATATTTTTTTGATAATTTTTGTATTTTTTATGAATTTTTTAAACTTATAACGAAATTAAATTGTAAAAAATACTAAACGACCTTTAAAAATTCTGAAAATTTTACTAAAAATACTTTACACTATAATAAACCTACGAAAAATAAGAAACAAAAGAATTGCTTATAAATAAGCCCCCAAATAAGCTGTAAACAGCTTATGGCTTAATAGCCAAAAACACCCTTAAATACCCTGGCCCTTGGGATACTAACGTAAAAGTCCCAAGGGCGCAGCGGTATGTGTGTGTACAAAAAGAGAGGTGTACGAGGGTAGAGACCCGGGTTCGAGTCTTGCTCACCCGGGTCACCCCTTGTCTCCTTTTTTTTTTGGAAAAACTTTGTGAACCAAAGTTGTTAAGCTTGATGAGCTTAACAATTTTCAAAACTACAACTTTTTTTGACAAGCTTATAATCACCTGAAAATGGGCCTTTAAAAACGGACCAAGAAAGTTAAAATGAGCTTAATGCTTAAACTAGCTAAGTCATTTGGACTCTTTGTGGACATTTAAGCTAACTAGGACAAATAAGCTTTAATGAAACTATCTAAGCCCCTTAAGCTAAATAACACCAAAAAGAAAATTGAATAAAAACTAAATAATCTTAAAAGGGCTTAAGCTTTGACAGACTCTAACAAGCTTAAGGGCAAAAACTACTACTGCTAACAAATAAAAGCCATAAAGAGGGCAAGTTAAGCATTCACAAAGCTTATCACACTAAACAAGTAAACTATTATGGAACACCAAAGAGCAAGTGGGATAAGCTCCAATAAGCTAGAAGATTGGCTTAAATACCTCAACAGTACTACTAAAGAGTAGTACTGTTGGTGTATATGAAGCTCAGCTTAGGGACACTTTTGGCTCAAAAATAAGCTATCTAAAAGGACTTTTAAGGACTGAAATAAAGAGAGCTTATCTAAGAGCTTATGGGCTCTCAAAATAAGCCAAAAGCTTGGGCTTGAGTACACTAAAAAGCTAGAATGGAAGGGCTTAAAGTTGACCCCTAGCACCAGGGGAAATTAAGCCAAGGATAAGAGCTTAATTTGACAGCTTATTTTAAGCTGTCAAATAAGCTCAATGAACGAAAAGTTGAAATAGATAAGTACACTAGGAAATGGACTTGTGCACCAATTTTTAACTCCCAAAAACCATTTAATCCTGCTGATGTTAACTCTTGAAAAAGGGCTTTTTTGCTTTTAAAAAAATACACTTAAGTCTTTTGGCAGCTTGGACTTAACAAGGTCAAATGACTTAAAGACTTTGACACCTTGTTTGAACACACTAAAGGCACTCTTTTTTTTGACACTAACACTAAAGTACACAAGAGCTTATGAAATAAGCTCTTGTAGCTTTTTAGACACCACAGTTTGAAAAAGTGACTTAGAAAACCTTGAAAAACATTTTTCAAACTTAAAAACTTTTAAAAACACACTTAGATGAGCTTAAATACTTAAGCTAAATCTACCTTATGACCCCAACCCATACCAAAACTTGTTTTGACCCGTTTTTACTCTTAACCCAAACACCCCTTTAAATCCTGTCAAAGGACTTTTAAGCTAATTAAAAGTGAATTAAGCCATGGATATTGAAGAAAGTAAGTTAAATAAGCATAAATGACATTAATAAGCAAATATCAACAATAAATAAGCACTAAAATAAGCTAGAATAAAAAGTGACAGTGACTAGGCTAATTAAGATAGAAAATAAGAAAAAACTTGCACAATGGAATTTTAAACTACAACACTTATATTTTAAGCAATAGTAAGCAACAACAAGCATAAATAAGCATACCCACAAAGAAAATAAGCAATAATAAGCTGTAAATAAGCAAATGCACAAAATAAGCTAAAATTGGAAAAATGAGAACTTACCAAGCCCTTTGCTCTAAACAAGGGCAAATAAGCTATTGAAAGCTCAATCTACAAGCTCCAGCTTATTAGAAATAAGCTGGTGTAGTCCCCATAAGCCCATCCAAATTTGGTTATCAAATCCAGTTCAATAAGCTGTGGTAAGTTGAGTGAACTATCAAGTGTAAAGTACCAAATTTTTTCTTAGCTTATTAACTGTAGTGAACATAGCTTATCAATACAGCTGTTTTAAGACTTATTGATACATAATAAAGTAAATTAAGCACTTTAAAAAACAGTAAAAAACATTGAAACGGGGAACAATTCTCAAAAAACCCTCTTCAATACTTTCATTAATTAAATGAAAAATAGTACAAAGAACTTTAAATAGCTGTAAAAAAGCGAAGACCAAAAATAAATTTTAATTGAATAAAAAGTTATTAACTAAAATAGCTATATTTTCTTTCGGTTAACATTAAGGTTTCTATTTATACTATACAGCTATGTCTTCAGCTCTTTCTTCTTGTGTTTCTTCTGTGAGAGACTTCAAGGAGTTAATCCCAGCCATTGATAACCATTGTGCTTCTTCAAAACCATCTTAGCCATTGATTCGGCTACTTTTCATGGGAAATTGGGAGATTGCCAACATGGCAAGGGCTGAATTTTGGTGGGAAAGATAGTGGAGGAGGGGGAATGTGCTTATCCATGGGAGTGGAGAAGAAACGCGGGGTAAAAGATGGTAAAAAGACCCGTGAGTTGTGTACTATGTTTTGGCGGGAAATGTGGTTATGTCTGTTATTAACAGACACAACTTTGAGGCCCCCCCCCCCCCTTTGACACTCAGCCCCTATCTTCTTCTTTCTTTTATAAAATCCGGCTTAAGTAATAAAACTTTAGGGTTTGGCAAAAACAGCCCCCCAAAGTTTTATCAACCCTTTAAAAATCAATCCCATTGATATAACTTTGGGGATTTGGCAATTTTGGTCCCTCAAAGTTATATTTTGTATTTTTCTTCCTTAAAGTCTTCTTTGTTGATTTTTCTTTCGTCGGGTTTGACTTTTCTGTTGACTTTGACTTTTTCCGGCTTTGATTTGGCTTTGGCTTTCACTCTTTTCCATCTCGTGCTTGGTTTTGTCGTTTTTAGCACTGTTTTTGTCCTTTTCCTTGAATATCACTTTCCTGCACAATACAATTGTAAAACATACAAATACAGTGTATTTTGGGTACGTTTTTGGTCATTTGAGTCCGTTTTTGTGGAAAATGGTATGTGTAATTAAGCACATACCAAAATCCCCCATACTAAGGTATTGCGTGTCCTCACGCAATGTTATGAAGTAAACATTTACGAAAACTAAGAATCTCAATCCCCCTCGACTAATAACCTCGAAAAGTAGCTAAGTGTTCGTCAAGGGGAACTAAAGAATCAAAAGCTTCGACAAGTCCCGTTTTCACCATTTTTTTATCTATACACTAACTATCCCTAATATTTTTGGATTTTCCTTTTTCTTTTCTCGACTTCCTGTTTGACTTCCTTTATTATATCAACATTGGGATCATAGAATGAGAAACGCCCATAGAATAATCTACGGATGTCCTGACGGATAAATTCATCGTCCCCGATTTTTCACTAGCTCCAAACCAAGCAATTAAACAAGATCATGTCAATATAAGTCTAAATGCTAAGCACTCATACTTATGACTTGTGAACTTTTAACTCCCAACATGAATATATGATTTAAATGGAGTTGCTCATTTTCAAAAACCCTTTCAACCATAGATCAACTTATTTCCATAGTCGTGATTCAAGATGAATCATGACTCAAAGCAACAACTTATTAGGACCTTGTAACTTGATTTTAAAGAACAAAATTTTAACTGTAGAACTTTTTGCAACATCTTCATCATTATAATCATAAGTTCTTAAAGCTAGGAATGCGTTGCTTAGTTTGAACACCTACCTAGGCCTCGCTCCCTAGTAGGATATCACAACCAACGACCGGTGTTCTTAGTTTGAAAACCCACCCCGTTGCTAGCGTAGTGGGAAATCACATCAACACCTTCTTCCTATTATGGCTAAGGTATGTTCCTTAGTTTTTGACCCTCACCTAGACCTCGCATCCCGGTGAGATATCACACACACTAAATCCCTAAAAGTAAAGATTCTTAGTTTGAAACCCCACTCATCGTGGGTTAGCGGAGTGGGATATCACGACACATCTTTACTTGTTCCATATAATCAAAGATGTATGCTTCATTGGCATAATTTCAATATTCATGCAGTTTTTGCATTCATACTTCATTTCATGCTTCTTTGGCATTTTATCTCTTTTGAATTACTTACTAAGAATAGAAAAATCTCGCTTTAAAAGAATCAGTTACACATTTGAAGCGTTTCTAAAAAACATCGATTGACGTAGTTTAATTGAATGAGCACTGTATGATTAGGTGATTAGAAGCTAATGGGAGAAAAATGCCACAAGTTATTCCATATAAGTTTTTTTAGAAGAACTTTGCTCAGCACATAAACTTATATTTAACTTATCTACTTCTTGTTCTTCACCTTATTAGAATTCGAAGCAATCGAATTCGTGAAAGCTTAGCCTACAAGCGGTAAGTTGAGGAACTAGCTATGCTCAACACGCCCGATCGAGTCGAAAAATTATTCTCATTCTAACACAATAAGGAAAGTCAAAATTGTGACAAAACACTTATTTTTATTTTTAGAAAATTTTTAAATTTTTTTTCAATGTTTTTGGTATTTTTGCAAAAATTTTCGTGTAAAAACGGATTGTGTGGATAACCAACGAGTGCAGGAAAAAAATCAAACTCGAAGATCCCCCCCATACAGAACTAAACAATCGTCACTCGATGTTTTAAAAGGGTTCCTACCGCAAAATCTAAGGCCGTTTATAAAGTGTGCCAAAAGATAAAACGTTAGTCGATTAGATTTGAATAATGGATTCCCAAAATGAAGCTGAGGATGTGAAACTCTTGTGGATACTGGAGCACGAGAGTCTTCACAATCCGGGAAATCCTGGACATACAACACAAAGCACACAAAACATGGACAAAACACGGGTAATGGAAAATGTACGCCATCTTCACACAAAACACTTATTTATTACTACTACTGATAAGCATGGGGACCTCCCACAAGCGCTTTTTTAGGTCCCGAACGCTTGAACCCATTTCCCTGAATTCAATGTCCTTAGGGAAGGTTTGGAGATCTCCGGACAACTTCGGATTGGTATGGTCCCCTCCAAAATAGTGTAGTATATGATGACCATTCACTTTTAAAGTTGGGCCCGATTTTTGAGTATATAACTCAACGGGGTGCCATAAGACATACTTGAACAATGTGAATGGTCCCGGACCAACGGGTTTCAATTTGCTCGAGAAAAACTTCATCTAGAGTAGAAGAGGAAACACATCACCAACGTTGAAAACGCGGTTTTTAATCTTAAGCATCATAGATCCTCTTGGTTTTCTTCTTATAGATTAAAATGTTTTTCGTAGGCTTGATCACGAAGTTCAATTTTAGTTCATTCAGTGAACTTTCCTGTGATCACACCCCAGTTGAAACATCAAAATTTGTATGCTTTAGGGCCCAGTAAGCTTTGTGTCTAACTCGATCGGTTAGAGACATGCCTTTTTCCATACACCAAGCTTATACAGGAGGTGCAACCCGATGGATGTTTTGTAAGCTTGCGGAAGGCCCAGAAGAGGCATCGTCTAGTTTGTCCGACCAGGAGGCACATTTCTCCCACGGTTTCTCTCAAGAATACGCTTTAAACCCACGATTTGACACCTCCAACTGCCCACTTGTTTGATGGTGATACGCGGTGGAGAGACGGTGAGTGACTCCGTACTTAAGCATGACCTTTGTAAACTGGTCATTGCAAAAGGAGTTCCGCGATCACTTATGATAGCTCGGGGGGCACCAAATCGAGAAAAGAGAGTTTTTAAAAATTTGCAAACAACTACTCGGCATCATTGGTGGGAGCGCTTTTGGCTTCAACCCAATTTGTCATGTAGTCCCACAGCCACGAGTATGTACTTTGTTTCCCTCTGAATACGGAACGGCCCCATAAAATCAATGCCCCAGATGTCAAAGATTTCGCAACTTGGATGAGTTTTGTGTGCAATCCTCATCCGTTGCGTAATTTTCCTTGACGTTTGACAAATGTACAACGGGTGACAAAGTCATGGGGCATCCTTGTAGATGTGGCAATAGAATCCAGAGTCAAAGATCTTTTCTTGCTGTGTAAATTGGCAACCATAGTGTCCCCTAGTGGGGTCCACTTGTGGCAAGCTGAGAAAGTCATAAGCTACTTATCCACCGAAAACACAACGTTTGATCACATGGTCAACTGTTTTTAAACAGTAAGGGGGTCGTCCCAAAAGTAATGGTTAACATCTTTTGAAGAATTTATTCTTATGTTGGGAACGACATCCCATACACTAAAACTTTCTCCCCGCATAGTAGTTTGCGAAATCTGCAAACCATGGGGTATTATCATACTTTAAAGCAAGAGATCCAAGGGTTTCGAGAGGAAAATATACTTCATTTTTTCCTTGTTCTCGCACTTAATCTTGGTGAGGATTTTCCAGTCTTGAAAGAATGATCCTGCAGCAAGATTTTCTGCTTCCTTTTTTGTCTCGAACATCAATGTCAAATTCTTGAGCAAAAGAATCCACCGCATCAGTCTTGCCTTAGCATCCTTTTTGGCAAAGAGATACTTAATGGCTGAATGGTCTGTATACACTATGCTTTTGGACTATAACAATATAGAACGACTTTCAAAAGCATACACCAGGCCAAGTAATATCTTTTTCGGAAAAGTCGTAGTGTAATGGAGTTTGAGACTCGTTCATAGTCCTTGCTAGCATATGTAAGGTTGAAAATGCTGGTTTTTCTTTGCCCGAGACTGCCCCAATTGCGAAGTCGCTAGCATCGCATACATCAGTTCCAAAAGGCAAAGTTTCCAGTCGGGAGCAATTAAGATCGGAGCCTCCATAAATTTTCTTTTGAGTGTAAATTAAAGGAATCGATACACTCCCAGAGAGAAAAATGTAGTCTCTTTTTTTTTTTCTCTTTTTCAAGCAAATAAGTCAAAGGGCCGGTCAAATTTTTAGAAGTCCTGAATGAATCGTCGGTATAAGCCGGCGGGCCCAAGAAACTACGGACAACCTTTACAGTAGTCGGCAATGTGGGAGTTAAGCTATTACTGTCACTTTAGCACGATCCGAACCTCAATTCCCCACTTAGAATTTGTGTCCCAAGAACAATGCCTTCCTTTACCATGAAATGGCTTTTCATTTCTCTCCCAATTTAAGGGACAAATTAGTGTCTTCAACCCGGTTTAAAACATTTTCCCAAATGGGATAGGCAGGTATAGAAAGAATCCCCCCCGAAGACCAAAAAAAGTCATTCATGAAATACTTCATCGTTTTTTCAATCATATCGTGGGAAGAATGCCATCACACATCGTTGGAATGACCCGGGAGCAATTGCATAGCCCAAAAGGCATGTCGACGATAGGCGAAAGTTCTGTATGGCAAGTAACGTGTTTCTTTTCTTGATCTTTTTGGGTCAATTGGGATCTGAAAATAACCCAGAAGCCATCGAGGAACAGTAGTATTGGTTTCCTGCTAGTCTTTCGAGCCATTTTTGGTCCATGAAGAAGCAATGGAAGTGGTCCTTTTAGGCGGCTTCATTAAGCTTTCTGTAATCAATACATACACGCCATCCCGTGACCAAATGAGTAGGAATTAGTTCATCCTCATCATTTGTGATGAAGTTATATGCCTCCTTCTTAGGTACAACAGTGTACCGGCAACCTAATGGCTTCAGAGATGGGGTAAATCAATCAGCGTCAAGAATTTTTTCAACCTCCTTCTTGAAACGACGTGGATTTTTTGGGTTACCCCTTCCTCTGACTTTGCACAGATGGTTTCGTAGTCCCTCTTCCATTAGATTTTGTGAAACAAAATTCTGGGTTAAACACCCTTTATATCGAGAGTTCCAATCGATGGCTTCGCTTGTAGACTTGAGAACCTTGAGAAGAGCTGCTTTTCCGCATGTCTTTTAAGTATTTAGCAATTATGACAGGCAACTTGTCGTCACCGTTCTAAAAATGCGTATTCAAGATGTGTGGGCAAAGTTCCGTGAGTTTAACCTCGGGAAGGTTTCATCAACGGAAAGATTCAACAACCGGTTTTAATCTTCATATAAGAGTTTGAGTTCTCTTCCTAACTCCACAGGCAGATATTGTTACTTGCTGGGAGGGGGGGTTGGTGTGTTCACTGTTCAAAATTACTTCTAGAAGCAGGTGTCCCCCTCGAGGATCTGATATGTTGGATCAACTTCAGGATGAAGTTGTGGGATCATCTTCTAGAGCAAGAAATGAATTTGCTTCTTCAAATAAAAGACAACACTACCCCGAATGGAGTGAGATTTGAGAAGCAGTAGAAACAATAGGCTCAAATATAGAGTGGGAATTGCCACTAGCGCGACCACGTTTGAAAATCCTAGGACCTCTTAAGAATACTCCTTCACAAGCCATAGCAATGACGTCGATTTATGTTTTACCGTCATATGGTTGTAATCAGCTGTGTATCTTGAAGTTTGGTCCAGATTGAATGTGATGGCCTCCTTGCCAACACGAAGGGTAATCTCACCTTCATAAACATCTATCAAAGCATGACTGGTTTTCAAGAAACATCGCCCGAGAATTAAAGGTACTCGGGGGTCTGGTTCAAAATCAACAACCACGAAGTCAGCTGGAAATTGGAATTTTCCAACATTTACAAAGACATCTTCACGATAACACCGATCGTTTAGTGATCGTACCTGGTCACTAGTCTAATGTCATGCAAGTCGGGGTCAATTCAGGAAGATATAGATTGTTCAGAATAAAGGCATAAGATTAATGGTCGCAACCAAAGATCGGCCAAGGCGTTGCTGAGTAATCCCTGTAAATTCACATGGAATCAGAAATCGGCCCAGGCACACCAAGTTTCTTTGGTAACTATGTTGAGGATGACCGCTGAAACAACATTCTCATTCAAAAGATTTCTTTGCAATTCGCTTAATTTTTCTTTGTTTTCCAATTAAGGTTTAAAGTCGAAGCCAATTTAGGCATGAGCATCCAAGGCATCGTAAAAGCTAATCTCGAAACTCAAAACTCTAAAGATGTCATAAATTTCTCCGATTTGGTTGTTAGCTTTTCCTTGCGCTTTCATCATTTATCGTTCTTGTGGAAATGGAATTGTGCGTTAGGAATGGATAACAACAGGAGCAACATTGGGCCCAGGATTTTAGATTACGAGACCGAATTTAACAACAGAGATTGGACGTCTTCGGTGCTTTCCGTTATTAGCAGGAGGCATCGTGTCCTTTGTCCCCATCGGCGTCAAGATTAACTGCTTTTGGTCCTTGAGGTAACACCACTTCGGGTAGTTGTAAACCTTTTAAAATCTCCTTTGGGTTGGTAACAGTGTTACCATGGGGGGGGGGGGGGGGGAAGAGTTCCAGACCGAATAGAAAGCTGTATTAAGCAGTACAAATTTTGAAAGCAATGTCATCAAATTTGCCAATTTGGGATTGCAGGTTTTGACCTTGATTTTTGCATGTTTCTCAACACTGCCATCATTGCTCTGACATAAATCTTTCAAAATCTGTTTTTTGACATACCGTGTGTCCTGAGGAGCAGTCCTTGATGGGCTTACTGGTTGATTGACCGAGGTCGATAAATCTGACCTTAGGTTAAAATTGTTTTCTCTGTTTGATTGAAGTTATTCCTCATATGAAATTGTTTAACTATTTGCATGATTATTCTGAATGGGAGGAAAACCAGGAGTCGAATTTGATTTGAGACCACGGAGGTCGATAAACCAGAATTAGCTTGGTTGAAATTGGCCGCAACGGCCTAGACCATACTCTTGGAATATTGTCATGTAATGCTGCTATTGTGCTGGACAGTTTTTGAGATAAGATTACCGCCCCCACAAGTTACACAACTTTGTTCAACAACCGCTTGTACGGGGCGGAAGCTGGGGTTTGGTTCTTTCTGTCGAGAATTAATGCCCGAACCATGTCTTTGAGTTCAGCAACATCAGATGAGACTGCTTGGGTGGAAGAGCTGGTACTCATTTTAGCTACAACAGCTTTGTTTCTTGGTTGACGTACTTTAGACTTGCATCCTCGATGATTTTTTAAACATTCTCAGCATTTTGTCTAAAGAAGTTACCACCAGGCACAGAGTTAATGAATTTGATCAATTGAGGTTTAGGGCATAGAATGTATCGAGTTGATGCAATTCTGAAAACCCTTGATGAGGGCATCCCCTTAAAAGATCATTGAAACGATCCCAAGCCTCATAAAACGTCTCATCAAATTTTTGCTGAAATCTCGTGATTTCATTTCTGAGATTTGTCGTTTTAGAGGGAGGGAAGAATTTGTTAATAAATTTCGAAACAAGATCATCCCATGTTTCAATCGACCGAGGGGGTTCTTTTTCTAGCCATATCCGGGCTGCCCCTTCGAGAGAAAACGGGAAAAGCATAAGTTTAACCGACGTATTTGGTACGTTCGGAATCTTCATCGGTAGAAGTGATCTTGTTGAAATAACGGATTTGAGCATGTGGGTCTTCTTTATCATTTCCAAAAAATTGCTTGTTTTGGACAAGATTCAGAATAGCAAGCTTGAATCTCAAAGTATTCGCGTGATTTCACGGAAAAAAAATTAACTATCGCATCTCGTAACCCCTCGGTGGCGCTTTCGAGCAGTTGCGCCATAGTACGCATTATCAGCCATCGTACCTATGGGAGGATTGATCAGGTTTCTCAAGATGAATTATTCCAACAGAAGTTGTCGGACTTGTGGTTTGTCGACGATCCTACGGGCTTGAGAACTAGTGGACATGCACAAAAATAAATTTTTTTTAAAAAAGAAAAATTACAACTAATTTTTTGTGTTTTTTAATGATTTATTCACAATTGAATTTACCGGACCCATGAGATAAGAAACTTAAACCAGATATCTACTTACTCACGGTACTCTTAAAAAGGATAAATGCACAGGTGAGCGGAAGGAGTAGAAAAGCGCGTAGCTTGTTTCCCTTTTTCGGGTCCGTATTCTCGGAACAACCCTCCTTATACCCACTTTATAGTTTGTTTAAATTTTCAAGGTGAGCCGTTTGTCGTAAGAGACACAATTGGCAAGTTTTTAAATCTTTTGTTCGAGTTGGGAACCAACAAGTTCACCGGAAGTTATTATGATAATACCTCAGTTGAGAATATTATATTTTGGTATTTTACCAATTTGTGAATTTTATTTCTTTTTTATGGACAATGTTTTTATATTTTTGGTTTTTCTTTGGTTTTTATCTGATAATTATACTAATAAAAGAAAATGAAAAATATTTTTGTATTTTTTTTTTATTTTTTTTTTTATATAAAAATATTCACAGCTTCAAACACAAATGCCAAACGCAACGATAGACGGTTTCACAGCCTCCCCGGCAACGGCGCCAAAAATTGATTGTAGCTTTTTACACTATATATATAATAAAATATAAAATATATATAAGTCTAAAAATCAACAAGATCAATAAAACCGAGAAGTAGTATAGAGTGTTCCCGGGTCGTAAATTCCCCAACGAGGCTGGACTGGAAAATCGATACAGTCGAAGATTTGAGTTTGAAGAGAGAATTGAATTGAAACGTGTGGAGAAAGTCAAATTAAAACATAACAAACAAAAACGTATAAGAAAAACCTGAAATTATGAAAATAAAACAAGAAACTATAGCAACGAATCCCGAACAAAAGGGGGAAAAAACCAAAGTCTTTAAAATTAACCCAACGAAGAAATTTTTTTGCTTCTAAACTACTCTAGGGATACAATAACAAGAATGAAAAAGACTAGACCGAAAACGGAGTTCGTTTGACCCAAAAACGAGTCAAGACAAAATCCCGCACCCGGACCGCTCTTTAAAAAGTAAAAAGTTGTAAAAATGACCCTACGAAAAGTTTTATATTTTTCCTACAAACTATATGACAAAATAAAATTTTCTAAAAAAGAAAAATATTTTTTTGATAATTTTTGTATTTTTTATGAATTTTTAAAACTTTTAACTAAATTAAATTGTAAAAAATACTAAATGATTACGAAAAATTCTGAAATTTTTACAAAAAATACTTTACACTATATAAATCCTACGAAAAATGAGAAACAAAAAATTGCTTAAGAAATAAGCCCGTAAATAAGCTTATACAGCTTATAAGCTTATAGGCTGAAAACTACTATAAGTATTCAAGCCCTTGAGTCTTTAACGAAAAAGACCCAAGGGCGCAGCGGTATGATGTGTGTTATAAAGGGGATCGTATCGAGAGGTCACGGGTTCGAGTCTTGCTCACCCGGACCTCTTGTCTTTCCCCTTTTTTTTCGAAAACTTCAAAAAGCAAAGTTGTTAAGCTCGTGGGGCTTAACAACTTTGTCAACTACAACTTTTTACGAAAAGCTGTCAATAAGCTTAAAAATAAGCTTAAAGTTGACAGAATAGCTTAGAGGGCTTTAAAAGCTAATTTTTTTGCTAAGTCATTTTGGACTTGTGGTCGAATAAGCTAAGTTTGAACTAAAACAAGAAAGATGTCTAACAAAACTAAATACCACTAAAAAGCTAAAAGCTAGAACTAAATAAGCTGTTAAAAGCTTATGCTGACAGAAACTAAATGAAGCTTAAGGCGTAAAATTTCACTAAGTCATTAGGCCAAATAAGCTAGAAAAAGGGCTAAACAAGCTTAACAACTAATTAATCTATCTAAATAAGCCATTTAGAACACAAGTGAGCTTATGAAATAAGCTGAATAAGCTAAAAGTAAAAATAAGCAATCCCTACACTTAACTTGACCAAAAACAGTCAAAAGGCAAGTTTAAGCCTAAAATTAAGCCAACAAATAAGCTTCCTAAGGTCTGAAACTTAAGGGGCTTATACAAGAGCTTATAGGCTCTTGAAATAAGCCAAGAAATTGGGCTTAACTTCTCTTAAAAGCTATGAAAAAGGGGCTTAAAGCCTCCCCTTTGCACCAGGGGAGCTTTAAGGCTACTCTCAAGTGGCTTATTTGACAGCTTTTAAAAGCTGTCAAATAAGCTTAAATTAAAAAGACAAGTGAAAACAGATTGAGTACTCTAACTTATGGACTTGTGCACAAACTTTGACATCCTAAAACTTATAAAAACTTGCTGATTTTTGATGGTGAAAAAGGTCTTTTGGATTTTTTAAAACTGCTACTAAAGACTTGGTGATTTTTGACTCACCAAAGTCAAAAGACCAAAGGTATTTGACAGCATTTTTTATACACACACAAAACACACTTTTTGATACTTAAACTCAATCTCACAAGTGCTTAACTAAATAAGCACTTGTGGTGTTTGTAAAAATCTCACAGTTTCAAAAATGCTTAAAAATCTTTTTGAAAAACAATATTGAACCTTAAGGACTTTTGAAATAGCTTTAAATAAGCTTAAATCTTAAGCTTAAATTCACTAAATGACCTCAACCCAAACTTAAAACTATTTTGACCCGTTTTAAATGTTACCCCAAACACCTCCTTAATTTTTGAAAAAGGTTTAAAAACTTATGAAAACTAAATTTTACTGAAACTTTTAAAAGTCTAAACCTATTTAAGCTATACTAAGCAATAATAAAGTAAAAAGATGAACTAATAAGCATTTGAAAATGGAAATAAGCTAGTGACAGTTATGAGCATTTTTTAGACAGTTTTTCACCAAGTTGAATAAAAATGAAATGATAAGCACTAACAAGCATTTATACACACTAATAAGCATAAAAACAGAAATAAGCTAAAAATAAGCTGAGTGAGCTTATTGCTACAGTAATAAGCAAAATTTTTGAAGAAAAAGTACCTTTAATCCTTTTGCTCAAAAAGGATTTTTGTGAATCCTAATAAGCTCTAAATCCTACCCAGCTTATATTTAAGCTAAAACTAAGCTACACCCAATAAGCCGTCCATAATAGCTTATTCATCCAAGCTTTGAATCCAACAGTACCTTGCTCCTTTTCTTTTATATTTTTTTTAAAAGTTTTTGTTAACAACAAGTTATATAAAGGTCGCTTCAAATTGAGAACTCATAAGCTTTAAAAAGACAAATTTAACTTAGAACACTTAACTGAATTTTTTCATTAAAATCGAAGTACAATTACATAAAAAGCTTTAAACTTAAAAACACTAAGAATTACTTAAAACTACACTAAAAACTAACTGCACTGCCACAATGGCTTTACAAAGCCTTTTATAGGAAAATTCGACTAGGTATTCTTCTCTCTATCTTCTTCCACTTGTGTTTCTTTGTAGACACAACAAGTGAGTTGTGTTTGTTGTGAGAGTGCAAAGTCAAGCACATCCTGTCCCTTGGTTTTTCTTGAAGTCCAAGCCGATTGATATAGACCCTTTGATTGGTTTTTGTGTGGGTTTGGATTGCCAACATGGCATTAGGGGTTTAGTGGAGGAGGGGGGATGTTAAAACACCCTGGTTAATTGGGAAAAAAGAGATTGAGTGTGTTGGGGAGAGGAAAAAGGGTTCACAGGCTTTGGGTTTTGGGATTTGGCTATGGCGGGAAAAATGGTTTGAGAGAGACAGAGTGTGGGTTTGGGGTTTTGGCAAAATCGGCCCCTCAAAGTGTCTTGTTTGATTGCATACATGGTCCTTGTGTTTATATGACAGGGTGTGGGTTTAGGCAAATGGCAAGTTTGGCCCTCCATGGTGTATTTGTTCCTTGCACAATTCGTCCTTGTGGTTATATAACTTTGGGGACTTGACAAAACAAGTCCCCAAGAGTTATATAACCCTTTGCAACCGTGGTCCTTGGTGGTTAAAGCTTATGAGACTTGGCAGCTTTGGCCCTTGTAGTTCATCTTTTCCATAATGGCAGTTTTCCCCCTTGTCTTTCTTTTTCTCTTTATTTCTTTTATAAATATAAGTTTAAGGGATTGGCAATTTAAGCCCTCAAACTTATATTTCTTCAATTGTTGACTTTTGGATTTGTCGGGGTTGACTTTGACTTTGACCAGTTGACTTTTCTGTTGACTTTTTGACTTGATTGACTTTTTGGCTTCGATTTGGCTTTGTCTTTCACAGTCTTTTCCATTCCGAGTCCGGTTTTGTCGTTTTGGCTTTGTTTTTCGTCTTTTTCTTAGATATCCGTTCCTGCACAATACAATTAGCAAAACAAGCATATATTTGGCATTTTAAGTCCGTTTTTGGTTATTTTAGCTCGTTTTTAAAGGTAAAAGGTATGTGTAATTAAGCACATACCAAGTATCGACGTTTATGTTATCGAATTTCCGTAGAAATAGTTTTATTACATTCGTTTTTATTTTTTGTGTCTCGTACTATTTTTACTTTTTACGAAAAACGACTACAAATCGTACCTTTTTAAATATCGGACTTTGATAATACCCGCATTTACAAAATGTGGGACAAGTTTTTTTATAACTCTTCCCATTAACCTAAGGGGGATCAAAAGTGGAAGGGATCCACAATTGACCCCCATGTGTCATCCAACCTCACACTATAAACCAACACTTGGCAATTCCCTTCTAGGCATATATATAGCCATTTTGACCATCTCTTACACACACAACTCATCTTTATAACCAAAATTCTGCATTTTGCTCTCCTCCCCTCCTCACTTGACGCCACCAACACACCACAAACACCCATTCCATAAATTTTTGAAGATCAATTAATGAGAACACTAGTGAATATGACTACCTAGTGTGTTTCTTGTATTTTGGGAGTGATTTAAAGGGTTTTCAAGAAGGATTTTGTACACTTTAGGGGCTGAAGTTAATTGGGTTTTATAAAATCTATTTGGTTAGAGAAAATGATGGTCAAAGTGTTTTTGGAGTAAAGACTAAGCTTGGATTTGAAGTCTACATCAAGTCTTGTTGTTATTGTTGATCATTTGATCATCATCATCATTTTCTTGTGGTAAAACTTTATAAGTTTTGTTATCATTATATTTTTGATTTCATTTTATGTATGTACATGTATGATATATGATGATCAAGAGGTGAAAAGGTTCATGCATGCATAGATCTAGGTAAGAAATGACTAAATCAATTATTAAAACTTGCTAGAAATCATTGAAAATTTAAGGGTTGTTGTTACAGCTGTTATGGATTTTTGGGTTGGCCTTAATGGTTGATTTGATTTCCTAGGTGTAGAGATTTGAGTTATGAACATATGGACTAATTGGATACCAATGGAAAGTAAAAAATTGAATGAGTTATGACCATTTTACCAAAAGACATCAGTTCTGACCTTGCTATACAGATGGCACAAAAAGTCATACTTACGTACTGAGTTGGCTAAAAACCTAAAACTATGAGACCTAGATAAATCATGTCGGTTCTGTACCATGGATGATCAACCAATTCATTATGGTTTGTAAATGGCATCAAAAATGGTGAAAGTGAGATTTCAGTCCGAATTTGCAACTTGACCTTTGTGTAGTGATTTGATCATAAGTATATGTATACTTAAAATATTATATAAAGTAACTTTTGGATCTGAATATATACTTAAATATGAAACTAAAGATGTAAAGTTTTCAATTATATCTTTACGGGTTATTAAAATACGGGGGGTCTATTTTTGTAAACCTAAACGTATATAAAATTTTACGTCTACACGAACACTATAATTAATAAAACGTTTTTACCACTAAAACCCGAGGTGGTAGGACCCACTTCTTGTTTGATTTTTTTAAAAGATAACTTACTGATAATAACTTGTCCGACTCGAGACCCGAAAATTTATAATAAGACTCAATTTACAAGCTTAAATGGGCCATTAAGGCTAATTGGTCACTAGGCCCAAGGTATTAAAATTGACCATTTTGGACTTGCTTTAAGCCCAAAACCACTTGGGCTTAATTTAATGGGCTAGACCTGGTCATTGGGTTAAAATATCACTGATACTTAATGGGCTTGCTTAATGGACCTATTGGGCTTTTTGGACCAATTTGGACAATACTAGTAAAATGGCTAATAAAATGAAAGTTAAAAAACCTAGAAAACTTTAAGTGTGAAATAATTATATTTCAAGAGCATGATCATCATATAAACTACATGTATACATATACTTATTTAATTTATGAATTATCATTTATTTTTATCGACTAGAAACCTAAGACCCTTTTACAATTTGTATAGGTCTTGGTTGATTGACGCGCCTACTTCCAAAGTTTTTATTCATCGATATTCTCGTCCGACATCACTAAGTGAGTTCATAGCCTCGCATTTTTACACTTTAATTGTTTTATAAACCCGCGAGGGAGATAACATGCTTGTTTTTAAAAATAGAACACAAGGGAGATTGTATGCTAGTTGCCTGGATTATTATAAGTTAGCTTAACTCGCTAGATAAAAGGGGGGGGTGGGGGGGGGGGGGGGGGGGGGGGGGGGGCAAAAAATACCCCCGCGGAAAATCATGAATTGTTAATTGCCGGTAGATGGCATACGCTTATACATGGAATAGTACTATTTGGAGGCTGCCACCTCCAATCCGTGACGACTAGCTATCGTCAAGTGTCGGGAATATGACACAACGGATGCGTTGTATAGAGAATAATATGCACTCATAGCGAGGGTTGTATTGTGAGCATTCTTGTTGGGAACCCCAACATAATTAGATGGTAACGTTCAATGTCATGAGGCTTATAAATAATCCCCCGATATAACTTTGTTTGGCCACGACGTTATATCCTGATGAATATTGAGAAATGATACTTGTGTTCGGAGATTA
This sequence comes from Tanacetum coccineum, assembly GCA_026074375.1. Lineage (NCBI taxonomy): Eukaryota > Viridiplantae > Streptophyta > Magnoliopsida > Asterales > Asteraceae > Tanacetum > Tanacetum coccineum. Next base: position 42,962 of record BQNB010005639.1, read on the forward strand.
GATGTTGGGAACCCCAACATATTTTTATGATTTTATATATAAACTCTATGGATTCACTCAACATTATTGTTGACTTTTAGCATGTTTTATCTCAGGTCCTTGAAGGTAATTCGGCGATGGAGATTTTGATTGTCGCTTATGGAAAAACCAAATGTTTTGAAGGCCCATTTAATAAATGTCATTCGAGGAATATTTCAAAAATGTTGTATGAATTATGAAATGATTTGGGACCTATGATGGTAAATTTGCGTTAGCGTGACGCGTTTTTACTTGGGATATTTTGTTATCAGTTTACTCACTCAAGGTGAGTTCATAGCCCCATGTTTTACAATTATTAAATTACAAGTTTTTGGGGTGAGAAACATATGCATGTTTTACAAATTGGACGCAAGTGTACATTTTATCATGATTACGTTTTGCCTAAGTAGCGATAACCCACTATGCCCATGAATCATGAACTGTCAATTACTGGAATGTGAGCGCGAATGATTATAGATAGATCTATTTGGGATTGACCTCCCCGTTCGGGTGACTAGCTATCACTGGAAACGAACGTATATCATGTCGGATACTGGATGTTACGGGTTGAACATCATCACGGGCAATGTAGGCAATATTTATATATTGTATTCAATTATGTCGAGCTTCGGTGTCATGAGCTTAGGTAAACGTAATTACATTTTGTGATGTCTGCATCTGTTGCATTATCACTGGGAAAGTCTTGCGGTCCTGCATATACATTTACATAAACCTATGAAATTCACCAACTTTATGTTGACGTTTTTAAATGCAATGTTTTTCAGGAGGTCATTAAGCACGAGGTGCGAAGGATACATTGGTGGTTATATTTTGAAGTCATGCATTAAAGATTTAGTCGCATTACATTTTGTATATCTGTAATGGGCTAGAAATCTTTGTAATAATAACAAGTAAACAAGTAAAGCTTCGGGCTTTTGTAACACACACTTTATTAAATCCAATGTATCAGTTTTAAATGACTTTTTGGTCGTTCTTATATTATCTTGTGTTATTAATCTGAGAAGTAACACGCCCCGGACCCTTATTCCGCTGCGACCCAAATTGGAGGTGTTACAATATTCGTCGAACAAAGGACTGAATAGACTTTCCAACTCTATCATTAACATCATGACTATCATATTTGCTGAAGGAACTTTTGTTGATGTTGTGGTACGAGGCTTGAACCGTTTTGTTCAAACGTCATTTGACATTAAGGTTTGAGGCTTGATCTGTTGTGATCAAATGTCATCTTTGACATTTAGGAACGAGGTTTGAACTGTTGTGTTCGAACGTCATCGCAATTTCATCATTTGTAAATCCACTATTACACTGGTTTTTGAGATATCAGCTTTTTCAGCAACCACACTCTAAGATTTTCTTTGTTGACATTACATAAGGTACCTGCACTTAAATCAAGACTTTGTTCCTTCTGAACATTGATTGATGTACCTACACTTACATCCAGAGTTTGTTTGCATTCATGAATATTAGGGATATCTACATTTAAACCATGTGGGGGTTCACTGTTAACCTTGCTTGTGCAAGAGTCGAATAACTTTCCTGTTGGAATCTACCTAAGACCAACAGATTTGAAAATTCTACCCGTGGGTTTCCACCTAAGATCAGATCTAGGAGATGTTTTCTCATATACAGTGGAAGTCTTATTAGGAGAAAACCTATGTCCTGTAAAGATCTGCCTACCAGGTTTTTGAGTATGACTCTTTTGATCTACGGGTTTGTTAATGTTTCTGGTCTTATAGGATTGAATCTTTGCACGTAAATTCACTTCCTTCAGGAGTTTTATTATACAAGCATCATGATTTACACTAAAGACACACTTATGACATGTAGAACAAACAAAGTGTTTGGAATCTGAGAAAGAACTAGAACTCTTAGAGTAATCTGCTTTGGGCACAGCCGTTATTGTTACGCACCTACTCTTAGATACAGGCAAACTCCTAGTTGAGTGATTAGTGCTCCTAGGTTTTGGTTTGCTACCATCACTAGTGCTTTGAAATCTAGCAGAAGGCATCACACTAGTGTTTGAGTTCTTATCTCTTTCTTGTGTCTTTTTCCTAGCTTCATCTAGATAGTGATTATGAACCATGTTATTTGAACTAAATCTTGGCATGTTCTTATAACTATTCCTAGATTCGCTAGATGCAATCATATGGTCATGTTTTGCAAAAACGGATTATCTTCTCTTAGGTAAATAGTGTTGAGTTACTGGTCTTGATGAATTGTTATTCACATCAACTTAGGAGGCAAACCGTTGTTTTGACATTTGAGGCCTTTTAGATTTAAACGCATTCGGTTGTCTAACAACTGATTGGTTTCTTAGTGATTTTAAAACCGGTTTCCCCAAGACTGATGTTTTAGTAGACTTAGTATCTACACTATTTCCGTTTAACTTCCTTAATTCATTTTTTAAAGCAGTAATTTCAAAAACCTTTCTCCTGAATCTGATCTTTTAAATCAGCATTATTAGCAAGCAAAGAAGTTGTTTGTTCTATAGTCTTGGATCTCGTAATTTTAATAGAATCATACAAATCTTTCTAATGCTTTTTCAAAGTCTTAATTTCCTTAAGTAATTTAGCCACACTATGTTCTAATTCGATGTTCATTGTTTCAAGTGCATCAATTTCCTTTTTAATCTTGGCTTTAATACTTGTTTCATTCAAAATTTGAAAATGTTGCCCCGATTTTAAAGCTTGATTTTGATATTTAAGTTCGAGAGCAATACAATGTGCTTCCATTCTAGAAAAATCTTTTTGAAATTGGGCAACGGTCTTTTTGAATAAAATATTTTCAGACTCGAGTGATTGTTTTGAGTAGTCAGTTATCTGGTTATCAGGTGATGAATCAAGCATAAGACTTTTAACTTGACATTGTTCAGGATACTGGTCAACCCTACCTTCATTAATGATTTCGGATTTCTCAGTATGTTGTTGTCCTATAGCAAAGATATTACATTCAGAAGTTAATTGTACCTCAGTCATTGGCTCTTCATTATATATGGGTCTGATATTTGCATCCTCAGCATCTGTATCATTCCCTGACCTATTGCTGTCATCTTGCACTTCTGATTCTGTTCCATTGCTTTCCGTGACAACCAAATCAGCATCTACTGCTTTACCCGTATCAATTTTACTCACTTGCATCTGCATCTGTCTTTTATTCACCCTTCAATCATACTGTCTTTGATGACGTGTTCTTTCAGCAACAAACTTCTTGACATTACCCATGTGTTGGAGTAGTGTATCTCTGAAGTGTTTAACCTCGATTCTAGTGTATTCAACAAAGTACTTGTCTGTCATTCAACTATCATAATCCAAGGTAAACTATGAATCAATGAACTTCTGAAACTGGTTGTTTACCACCTAAAAGGCTGCCATAGATCCATTTTCTTGAAATTCATCTTTGTCAAGTTGCTTTTGTAGTTGATCTATGTTGAGGAGCATTGTACTTGTGAAGGTATCAACATCTTGACCAAAGAGTGACATGAATACCCGTTTGAATCCATGTTTGATGCGAGTGCCTTTTAAGTCTTCTTTAGAAAGAACTTAAAGGTGTAAATGAAGAGATCAAAAATATGCCATGCATATTCTTTTGCTTTTGACATCTTGTATTTGATTGCATGCACATCTTTTGTTTTAGAATTCAAGCTGCTTTCTTTTACTGATTTGCTGGATGCAGTCTCTGAATTATTGTCTTCTTTCTCAGAACAAGTATTTTTTATGACAACTAAATCAACTTTCAATGAATCAAAATTCAATGCTCGAATTGGATTTGAATGATTTTCTTGTGTCTGCATCAACTTCTTTTGTTTCAACAATTGTGGAGTTCGTTATTGATGAAGAATAATCTCAAGCATGTATTTCCCAATGGAATCCATGTTATAGATCATTGCATCTTTGAAGGATTGAGCATCGAATCTTGTATAATTCTGCATATGCTCTTTGAATTCTGAATTGAAAGCATTTTCAAACGTTGTTCTGAGTTTTGTCAAAATAGTCTTGCAATCAGTCTAAGAAATTATTTCTTTGGTAAGATGTTGTTCTAATAAATATAAGTCTTGAGCGAATGTTCTTTTGAAGATAGGCATAGTACCAAAATCTTGTAAAGTATCTGTGAGAAACTTGAATTGTGACTGAATTGCTCTAAGACTTTTCATGCATCGTTCTTTTAAAAGTTGTGTCTTCTCTTGAACTTTAGAAGTTGAACACGAAGAAACTGTGTCATTGTAAAGAACACTTGATGTTTAAGTTGGCAAATTGGTATTGGTATTTGACATTTTGATGTTGTGAATGGATATCGGATCTTAAGTAGGTAAAGTGATTGTTGTTGTGGATTGAAATCAATTAGCGTTCACGGGATTTTACAAGTCTTTGATTTAAACCGAGAAAAGAATAGAATCTTTCGTTGGATTTTACAAAATCAAGAAGAAACCGTGAAACAATAATGAGTTGTTGTTGAAATCGTTGTTGACGTTAAAGAACTTGATCTCGATTAACGATTATTAAAAAATAACTTGAAATAAAGACTAATGGTAAAAATGATTAAAACTAAATGATTAAAAAAAATTAGAAGAAAGAAAAAAAACTAAAATTGAAAATGTTATAAAAAGAAAGGTTAAAATCGAAAATTGGTTATAACTAAGGACTAAAGATATAATTATTTAAAAACTAGAGGTTTTAAAATTAAAATTGTTTTTAAAACTAGGGTCAAAAGTTGAAATTGTTTTATAGGGAAGGGCTAATAGTAAACTATAGGAAAACTAAGGGTTTAAAGTGAAAAGTTATGAAAACAAAAGGTTAAAAATAAAAAATTTAAAATTTAAACAATATTAAAAAATTAAAAACGCATGCACTAAAATTAGTTCTTCTTCTTCGTGTGAATGAATAGAAAATGATAAAGTTTTATATTTTAATCTCGCGGAGTCATACGGTGATCGTCGGTTCAATGTAAATATACCACGATGATCGAAACGAGTTCACGATCGCAACGGTATATGTTATAAGTCCCGTAGATAACCGTCACACGAAACCGAAAAACCCGAAAAGAGTTCAATCGTGTATATTATGCTTTAGATGAGTTGCGAATTCGGTTCTTAAAAGAGTTGCTAAACCGGTTTGTAATTGTAAACAGCGAGTTCGGTTGTTTAATGAAACTGCGAATTCGGTTAAAGTAGAAGCTGCGAATTCGGATGATTGCGAATTCGGTGGCTTAAGGAAACTGCTAATTTGGTTCCTTCTTTGTTGCGAATTCGGTTACTTCACAAACTACTAATTTGGTTCCTTCTTTGTTGCGAATTCGGTTACTTCACAAACTGCTAATTTGGTTCCTTCAGAAGAGTTGCTAATTCGGTTTCCACATAGAACTAATTCGTCTTCACTAGAAACCAAAACCGTACAACGTCCTTCTTTTGTCTTCAACCGTAACAACAAAAATCCCTGTCGTCCTTGTTTCCTCAAAACTTGGATCTATGTTTCTTTGATGTTTCAAACCGTTGGACCACACAAAAATAAGCAAACCCAGAAAAAGCTTTAGAATAAGCAACCTATATGGAAAATAAGCTACGAAACTATCTCGACATAAGCTAGAAGCGTTTTGTGAGGAGAAAGATGCAAGCTTTTTGTTCTTGATAAGCAAAAACTCAAATAAACTAACAAAAACAACAAATAGACCGTGACCAAGAAGCTTAAAAATAAGCTTGTATAAGCTGTTTCATAAGGTCAATAAGCCACGACAAAATAAGCAAAAGAAAAAAATAAGCCACGAAGTAAAACACGAATAAGCTTATAACGATTTTATGACAAGAATGTTTGAAGCTGTTTAAAGGACGTTTTAGGCAACGAAAAGTAGAAAACCATAAGCTACAACCATCTTGACTAGAAAAAAATTAAGCTTTTTCTTTTAGAACTAATAAAACCTAAATAAATAAAAATTAAGAATAAGCTTGAGAAAGAGGCTGTGTGTACCACCGATAAGCTACGAAATACGCCTACAATAAGTTATAACATATTCGGCACTAAGAATAACCAAGGTTTTTAAGCTAAAGGTATAGGTAGAATAGAAATAAGCAAAAAAAAAAAGTGACAAATATAAGCCCAAAGTTAGCCCAAATCTGTTTAGACAATCACACACGAAACTAAAACAATAATCATTTGTAGTTTTTGGAAAATAGTTTTATGACAGAAAGAAAAAGAAAGTTCAAACTTTATAAAAGATTAAAAAAAATAATAATAATAAGCCAAAAGCAACAAGAAACTGTCGAATAAGCTAGTAATGAACCACAAATAATCACCAACTACCCATTGGCGACTGATACCACTTGTTATCTCACTAATAATCCATTACACAATCATAAGCCATACCAAATAAGCAATAAGCTAAAAAATAGAGAGAGAAAGTAGAGATAGAAACAAGAGAGAAATATTAGATTAGAGAGAGAAGTGAAGGATTACAAATGAGAGCAAATGCAACCAACACCCTCTCCATGTGTGGAGAGGGTCCTATTTATACCCCTAGCCAACATGTAGGCATATGGGCTTTCTATCTTGGGCCGGGTTTGGCTTATCTTGGGCTTTGAGCCCGAAACATAGACAATATTAGATTACAATCCAAGCTCGTTGAACCCGACTAGCCTATTACTTAACAAGATTAATTACGACTAATAAGACCAATAGCATTCTTGTTTGACTTATATAAAAATAAGGCTAACAATCTTCCCAAAATACGATTCTTGATTTGAATTTAAAGATCTTTGAGGAAGTTTAGGATCAACAATCTTTATGCTGAATGATTGACTTTGAAAGCTTGAGTATGAGTAGGTGGTAATGAATCCGACTTTGCTGGTACATGGTTGCAACACCGACGATTGAATCTGCATTTAAAAGGTTAGTGACAGATATGGATAAGAGTGTCTTTGTCACTTCGTCGAATACGGTTGCAATAACCACGGTTCCTCGTTAATCAGTATAAATACTGCCTGTGATCAGATTGAATTCATATGAATCTTCTTGATAGGGTTTCGCAGCTGTACTAGCCGTTCTCGTTACCGGATCGTCTCAAAGCAGACAACACGGTAAGAGTGAATCAGATAGTTACTATCTTTCTGATTAAGTCGTCAATTCATTTTACTGGAACAAGTTTGATTCACATAGAATCGCACCATCGTTTCTTTCCAGTTGACACAAGTTCGATTCATATAGAATTTTGCAAGTCACCTACCAAGAGCTTGTTTGATGTTGTCTCAAGCAGGATTTCCATCTATTAACCCATGTCCCAAAAGTTATCCCATGTCACACCAATAAGCTATACCAATAAGCAATAAGCTAGAAAAATAGAAAGAGAAAGTAGAGAGAGAAACAAGGGAGAAATATTAGATTAGAGAGAGAAATGTAGGATTACAAATGAGAGCAAATGCAATCAACACCCTCTCCATGTGTGGAGAGGGTTTCTTTTATACCCTTAGCCATTTACTTGGCACATGGGCTTACTTAGTGGGCCGGGCTTGGTTTAACTTGGGTTTTGAGCCCGGTACATGGACAATATTAGTTTACATTACAAGCCCGTTAATACCCGACCAACCTATTACATTACAAGACCTAATTGACTTAATAAGACCGATGGCATTCTTGTTTGACTTAATAAAATTAAGGCTAACAATCTCCCCCAATGTTAAGGTCTTCTTTGATCTCCCCAATGTTGATGATATGACGTTTGAGCTTCACCTTCTTTTGGTCTTGTCTTGTTTGTAATGGCTTTGTTCATTCATGCATCGTGATCTTGATCTTAAGCCTTTATCTTTTGACTTTGAGTTCTTGAGATCTTTATCTTGCATCATCCCCCTTGACTTGAATCATCTTTTTTGTCATTCTTTCGATTAACTATCTTGTGCTTTTTGACCAACATGCGCAATACTTGTTACATCTTGATTGACATATATGATCATAAGTCGAACAATCCTTCCCAAGATATGAATTCTTTATTGACTTTGAGGCTCTTTGAGGTGGGAAGTTTTAGAATCAAAGTCCTTAGTTGAGCGATTGACTTTAAAGCTTGAGTATGAGCATGGTGGATTATGAATCCGACTTCACTGGAATGAAGGCTGTCAACACGTCGCTAAACATGAAATAAGTACAGTTCATAAAGATGATAATGGCTTTGCATTTCATCTGAGTTTGTTGCATTAACTCGGTTTCCCGTATTTATATAAATAAATACTATACAGATCAGGTAGATTCAAAGAATCTCCTTGCAGGGTTTCCAAGCTCAAAGCGTAGGATCTAAACATAGATGTATTAGAATCACCAGCTTGCTATTCTCATTAACAAGAACGTCTCAAAACATACAATACGTATGAGTGAATCAGATAATTACGGATCTTTCTGCGTTAAGAGTCGTCAAGTCTTTTATTGGAACAAGTTTGATTCACATAGAATCGCACCATCGTTTCTTTCCAGTTAACACAAGCTTGATTCATATAGAATCTTGCAAGTCACCTACCAAGAGCTTGTTTGATGTTCGCTTCAACAGGAATTGTCCATCTTCACTGTGAATAACTTAAATATCAACGTCAGATGTTCTAGCAAATTCTCAAGGATAATACGTAGGACTCTTTGTTACAACTTGTGGACTTTATGGTGTTCAACAAGTGTGTTTTGACATTTTGTCCTAATGAGATTTATAATTTGATCTCTTCTGGGCTCTAGACTCGATTTGTGCACTTTGGTTTTAAGTAATCGGTAGGCTGATGAGGCAGACTGCCAACCTATTCAATAGTCAACAATCTCTGAAGCTAAGATGTCAATAGATAATCATGTGTATCTCCTACAAATGAACAAGTTTCTTTCTTAAGAAGAAACCCAATGAGGGCTGGGAAGGGTTGTGCATTGCATCACTGGATCTATGAATTGTGATTTTGATAGATTATGTATTGACCCGGTTTCTGCGTAAGGTGTAAGGAGGGCTGCTTTGTTTTCACCCTTTATCCATACATTTCTTTTTCATTCTTCAACCACTTCAATGCTTACTAATACGTTATTACTAACACCTTGTTGTGATTATTCCAGTGTTAGCTCAATCTTAGTCGGCATTTTTTCCCTTATACTCATTCTTCTCCAATCATACCTTAGGTAGATCTCTCCGGTTCTAGTTGGATCATAGGACTTATTCCTAACCTAACCACCTTATGACTTCAGAATCGTTGTGAAATTAATAGGTTGTTGGGTATAGAGATCGAACCATAAAACCATTTTCTGACATTGTTATTTTGAAATACTCCCCCTACATATGTGCTTCGAGATTCGAAATTGTTTAGCACATGAAGGAATGAGTTGCACTTAGAGTCTTAAAGATCATATTTTTCTATATCATATTTTAATCACATTTAACACTTAGTATTTGAAATACCAATTGATTAAAATTTTCACATGAAAAAATTCCATGAGGAGAAAAATTATACCACGATATTGCATAAATTCATTTTCCTGATAGCTCCCCTTCAACAGTATATGTGGGATACCAATATTTATTTAAACTTGACATTGGAATGAAAAATTGATATGACACCACAAAATGTTGAAGACGGGGTGAGATGCCTTAGTGAAAAATGTATATTATTAATTGAAATTTTAAATTTTTACATTTTAATTTCACAAAATGTGTTTGGATACATAAAATTGATTTTTATGAGATGTACCCAACATATTAAAAAGGCATTGTTTTATCAAAAATTCCCTCAGAAATTGATTCACATAAAATGACATTCTACGTAGCATAATTTTTAAACATATTCGAGGAAGGGAGTGTTGAACACACAATTTTTACAAATACCACTTTTTATGGAAAAATACCACAAATTATATTGTAGGCAATTTGACATTAAAAGTTTTTTTGAAAATTGTGTTCAACAGTTTTAAAACACATTATAGAAGACTTCTCTTATATTTTTAGAGTAAGCGCACTGAAGCGTACACTTCCCTATTACGTTCGGGTCCGAGTTATGCACTGAAATGTACATAAGTCATTAAAAAAATTTAGAAATGACATGTTTTGAAAACATTTGAACTCTTGCTCGAACTTCATTTACACACCCGTGTCAATATTAATCGACATTTCTAGGTACGTAAATGTTATCGATTCCAAGAGACATGTCGAAAGGATTCTTTTTGGTATTTTTGAAATTTTCTAATTTTATATTTTGTTTTTATAGATTTTTTATTTTTTATTTCTTTTTTTTTGTATTTTCTTTTTCAAAAATATTTATAAATCTGGAGTCAAACATCTCATACCGAGTCGTCTGACAAGATACTTAAACATATCTTCCGACTGAGCTTTAGTAAACAGGTCAGCTAACTGGTATTTAGTTCCGATAAAGAATAATTCAACAATACTCTTTTCAACCTGTTCCTTTATGAAGTGATATCTGACATCGATGTGCTTGGTACAGGAATGCTGGACTGGATTGCACGAGATGGCTATGGCTGCCTTTGAGTCACAATACATAGGTATTTTATCAAAGTGAAAGCCATAATCTGTGAGCTGAGTTCTCAACCACAGAACTTGAGCGCAGCACGCAGATAAAGACACATACTCGGCTTCTGCTGAAGACATTGAAGTGCAGTCCCGCTTTTTAGAAGACCGTCTGACTAACTTATCACCACCTATGAATTGTATGCCACCAGATGTGCTCTTACGTGAATCGATATAGCCCGCGTGATCCGAATCTAAAAAAGCAGTTAGTCCAAAACCGATTTCCTTCGAATACCAAAGACCCATGTTAATGGAATATTTAAAGTACCAAAAGATCCGCTTAACCGTAGTGAGATGTTTCTCAGTCGGTTTCGCTTGATAACGAGCACAATAACATGTTGTATGTACAATATCTGGTCTACTTGTTGTTAGGTACATGAGTGCTCCGACCATATTACGATATTTCATTTGGTCGACCAGAGTACCACTCAAGTCAGCATCTAGGTGTTTTGTAGCCATTGGGGTACCAATGCTATCACATGAGGTCATACCATGCTTTTTAAGTATCTCTTGAGCATACTTAGCTTGGTTTATAAAGATACCACGAGGGGATTGGTGGATCTGAATTCCTAAAAAGAATTTCAGCTCCCCTATCATAGATATATCAAACTTGTTGTGCTTTAGTTTTTCAAATCGTTTTGAAAGTTTTGGGTTCGTAGAACCAAAAATAATGTCATCAACGTAAATTTGCACAAGCAATATATCTTCCCCATGTTTAGTTACGAACAAAGTTGGATCAATAAAACCTTTTGAGAATCCTTTGGATACCAGGAAGTTGGAGAGTTTATCATACCACGCTCTTGGTGCTTGTTTGAGACTATATAATTCTTTTTTGAGACGGTAAACTTGGTCAGGATGATATGGGTCAACAAATCCATCTGGCTGGTTTACGTACACTTCTTCCTTCAGAGGTCCGTAAAGAAATATTGTTTTAACGTCCATCTAGTATACTGTAAATGATTTGTGTGCAGTGTACGCAATGAACAACCGGACAGCTTCCAACCGAGCAACTAGTGCAAATGACTCTTCGAAATCAATTCCTTCCTTTTGAGCATATGCCTTAGCTACAAGACGAGCTTTGTTGCCAATCACAGTATTTTCCTCATCACGTTTGTTTTTCCAGAGCCACTTCAAGTTAATGACATTTTTGCAGAGTGGTCTGTCGACTAATTCCCATACATCTAATCGATCAAACTGGTGAAGTTCTTCCTGCATCGATTCAATCCATGCTGAATCAGCCATGGCTTCTTTGATGTTCTTAGGTTCGGTTTGACTCACGGTGAGTGCGAACATACACATATCGCCATCTCTTTCTAGCTGACGTCTTGTTCTAATTGATTGAGAAGGATTTCCAATGACTTGTTCTAACGGGTGATCTTTTGTCCAACGTTGTCCAGAAGGATGGTGTTGACAGAATGTATGCATGTTTGACGAATCAACATGACGAGACAATGTCTCCCCTCGATCTTGTATCGGTGTACTAAAGACGTTGACAAATTCATCGTCGTCAACTTATTCATTTTTGTTATTGGTTTCTGCTTGAATAATGTTCTTATTGACAGTGATAGTTGGTACTTGAGTTGGTGCTTGATTTGTAGTTTGAGGTGTTGTTTGAATGTTCAATGGATGTGCATCTGCAACAACGGTTGTTGTAGAAGAGTGAGTTGTGTTATGATGTTGACGTTTATTAGGATCACCAGCAGCATGTACAACGGAAGACTTTGACACAACTAGAGTAGTTCCATTGAGTAATTCATCGAGCATCAGACTAAATAGCAAATCCAACTCATTTGACGTTGTTACTGTCTCAGTTGCTTGAGGAACATTTTCTTGACTTTAGGGTTCGGGACTTAAACTATCTTGTTCAAGTACCGTGGTCGGACATTGTGGAACGGGGTCATAACTGACATGATCTGACGCCATTTGAGGCAATTCATCAAAGTTAACATGAATGATTTCAACTATTATTCTTGTTCTCTTGTTAAATACCCTGTAGGCTCTTGACTGAGTAGAATACCCTACAAAAATACATTCATCACCTTTTCCCTTCATCTTATCAAGATTTTCACCATCTCCGACGATGTAACAAAGAGAGCCAAAAATGTGAAAGAACTTAACTGACGGTTTCTGGGCATTGATGATATGGTAAGGTGTTTTCTCATGGCGAGGAATTACAAGTGAACAGTTTTGAGTAAAACATGTTGTTGCAATTGCTTCAGCCCAGAAGAACAAAGGAACTTTAGCGGCGCTTAGCATTGTTCGACCAGCCTCAACAAGAGTACGGTTCCGTCTTTTACAACGCCGTTTTGTTCAGGTGTTCGAGCAGTTGACGTTTTGTTCAGGTGTTCCACTATTTTCCTAAGAGAAGAGAATCCATTTTTGCAAAACCTAATCATATGATTGCATCTAGCGAATCTAGGAATAGTTCTAAGAACCTGCCAAGATTTAGTTCAAATGACATGGTTCATAATTACTATATAGATAAAGCTAAGAAAAATACACAAGAAAAAGATAGGAACTCAACAACTAGTCTGACTCCTTCTGCTAGATTTCAAAGCACTGCTGATGATAGCAAACCAAAACCTAGGAGCAATAATCAAACACCTACGAGTTTGCTTGTATGTAAGAGTAGTTGCGTAACAATAATGGTTGTGCCCAAAGCAGATCACTCTAAGAGTTTTAGTTCTTTTTCAGATTCCAAAAACTTTGTTTGTTCTACATATCATAAGTGTGTCTTTAATGCAAATCATGATGCGTGCATAACAAAACTCCTAAAGGAAGTGAATTTACATGCTAAGATTCAATCCCATAAGACCAGACACAGTAACAAACTCGTAGATCAAAAAGGTCATACTCAAAAACCTGGTAGGCAGATCTTTACAGGACATAGGTTTTCTCCTAATAAGACTTCCGTTGTGTATGAGAAAACATCTCCTAGATCTGATCTTAGGTGGAAACCCACGGGTAGAATTTTCAAATCTGTTGGTCTTAGGTGGATTCCTACAGGAAAGTTATTCGACTCTTGCACAAGCAAGGTTGACAGTGAACCCCCACATGGTTCAAATGTAGATATCCCTCATATTCATGAATGCAAACAAACTCTGGATGTAAGTGCAGGTACATCAATCAATGTTCAGAAGGAACAAAGTCTTGATTTAAGTGCAGGTACCTTATGTAATGTCAACAAGGAAAATCTCAGAGTATGGTTGCTGAAAAAGCTGATATCTCAGAAACCATTGTCAAAGTGGATTCACAAATGATGATACAGAAAAATGACGTTTGAACACAACAGTTCAAGCCTCGCCCATCATTGTCAACAGAAGTTTATCAAGCAGCTAAGACAGTAACAAATGTCAATGAGCTGGATGTGGTATTCTGGTCGTTTGTTGACGACATATTTCAATGGAGAAAAATCATAGTGTTTTAAAGTCTTCTGTGTCACTATACTGATGATCAGAATAAACGTCAACAACAAACTGATCTCAACTTCATCCAATTCACCTCTAGCATATAATCTGTTCACTGCTGATGGAAACTTCGGATCTTTTACATATTTTTTATTCTCTCTTTATTTTTGATTTTATAAAAAAAAATTCAAAAAAGAAAATCAAAAATATAAACCAACAAAAAGAAAAATAGAAAAATATAAAAAACCTAGAAAAACAAAATATAAAATCAGAAATTTATTCAAAAATAACCAAAAATAAATCTTCTCGACCCTGTTCTTTGGAATCGATACATTTACGTTACTTAGAAATGTTGATTAACATCGCACAAGAGCGCGTGTATGTAAATGGAAGTTCGAATCTGGAGTTTCAATGCTTCTAAAACATGTTCATTTCTAATTTTCTTAATAACTTATGTACATTTCAGTGCATAAACTCCGGTCCGAATGTATGGATGTGTACGCTTCCAGTGCGCTTACTCTAAAATAGAAAGAGAAGGTCTTCCATAATTTTTAAAATCATTGAAAACTTTTTAGAAAAAGAACTTTCAATGTCATAAATTGGTTCTAACAATATAATTTGTGGTCAATTTTTCCATAAAAAGTGGTATTTGTTAAATTTGTGTATTAACACTCCTTTCTCGAATAATTTCAAAGAATTGTCGTACGCTAGAAAGTCAGTTTATGTGAATCAATTTCTGAGGCGGGGCTTTTTTTTTATAACGCAACGCCCTTTTAAGGTGTTGGGTACATCTCATAAATGTCTAATTTTTATGTAGTCCTAGAACACAATTGTGTGAAATTAACATGTGGAAACTTATGTCAATTAATAATATACAGTGTTCACTAAGGCATCTCACTCCGTCTTCAACATTCTTATGTATAATTATCAATTTTTCATTCCAATGCAGTATTCAATAAATAATTGGTATCCCCATAAACTATTGAAGGGGAGCTATCGGAATTGAATTCATGCACTATGTGGTATATATTTTCTCCCTATGGAATTTTTCATGTCAAATTTTTAATCCATGTGTGTATTATTTTTAATATATGTGTTTATTATTTAAATAATGGGAGAGAAAATTGTAATTAAAAATATGCATATAGACGAATGTATCTTTAAGACTCTAAGTGCAATCTTTCCTTCATGTGCTAAAAACTTTCGAATTCTCGGAGCCCACGTGTTTAGGGGGAGTATTTGAAATAACAATGTCAAATTAAATACTGGTTTATGGTTCGATCTCACTTATACATAACTACCTATTAATTTTATATGACTAATTCTAAAGTCATAAGGTGGTTAAGGTTAGGTATTCGCATATGATCTAACCAGAACTAGAGGGATCTACCTAAGGACACTCCATAGTTAGAAATAGTAGTCCTTAGGTGTGAATGGCAGAAGGATAAGTAAAAGGGAAATGTCGACTAAGATGGAAGCGAACACTGGAACAATCAACAATGTGTTAGTAATGACGTCTGAGCTAAGCATTTGAAGAATTAAAAAGAAACTGTAATTTATGGATAAATAGGGTGAAAGACAGAAGCCATCCTTACACCTTAGGCAGAAGAAACCGGGTCAATCATAATTATCAAAATCACACAGCTAATTATTGATTTCAAGCCGACATCCTCGGATCCCAGTGATGCCAGGCTATAAACCCTTCCCGCCATTCGAGTTTCTCTCAAAAGAAATTTTGTCTCATTTGTTCAACGGGATACACATGTTATCTAGTGACATCTCACTCTGAGTTTGTTGCATATTGAATAGGTGGCAGTCTGCGCCAGCTCGTTTACTAAAAGACAAAAGTGCACAAATCGAGTCTAGAGCCAGAAGAGATCAAATTACAAATCTCATTAGGCCCACAATGTTCAAAATACACTTGTTGAACACCACAAAGTTCACGAGTTTGTACAAAGGTTGGTACGCATTATCCTTGAGATCTTGCAGTAAATCGAAGTGATAACTTAAGTTTCACAGTGAAGATGGAACTCCTATTGATGCAACATCAAACAAGCTCATGGTAGGTGGACTTGCAAGATCCGTTAGTACTGTTATACCAACAACTGTTGCTACAACAATTACAGCTGTTAGCTCAAGACCCAGAGCAAAAGGGATTGTTTTTCATGAACAAAAGCAAGAACAAGAGCAAGCTCCTACACCAATAGTTTCTTCACAACAACCAACATAGGTCCAGGACAAGGGTAAAGGCAAAATGGTTGAAGAAGAACATGTGAAGAAAATTTCTAAGAAAGAGCTACTCAAGCTTGATGAAGAACTTGCTTTTAAGCTACAAGCTAAAGAAAATGAAGAAGAAAGGCTTGCAAGGGAGAAAGCTCAAAAAGTTAAAGAAGCTAACATAGCTTAGGATGATATTCAAGCTAAAGTTGAAGCTGATTATCAACTAGCTCAAAGACTGCAAGCTCAAGAGCAAGAAGAGTTGTCTGATACAGAAAAGGCTATATTATTTATACAACTCTTAGAGAAAAAGAAGAAAATTCTTTGCAGCTAAAAGAGTAGAGGAAAAGAGGAACAAACCACCAACAAAATCTCAGCAAATGAGTTTCATGTATACTTACTTGAAAAACATAGAAGGATGGAAGCCCAAAGACTTAAAGAATAAATCCTTTGTAAATGTTCAAGACTTATTTGACAAAGCTATGAAGAGGGTAAACACCTTTGTAGATATTGATACATAATTGGTAAAAGAGAGTTCCAAGAAAGCTGAAGCAGAAACAACAGAAGAAAGCAGCTCAAAGAGAGCAGGAGAAGCTCTGGAACAAGAAAGCTCAAAGAAGCAAAGGGTGGATGATGATAAAGAAAATGAAGAGCTTAAGCAATGTATGGAAATCATTTCAGATGATAGAGATGATGTAACTATTAAAGCTACACCTTTATCTACCAAATCTCCAACCATTGTTGACTATAAGATCTATAAAGAAGGGAAGAAAAGCTATTTCCAAATTATCAAAGTAGATGGTAATTCTCAGATGTATTTAAATTTTGGAAAGATGCTTAAAAACTTTGACAAAAAAGATTTGGAAGTTCTTTGGAGTATAGTCAAAGCAAGATTTAAGAAGACAAAGTTAGTGAATTACATGGATATTTTCTTACATCTTAATTTGAAGACCATGTTTGAACATCATCTTGAAGATAGTGTATGGAATAATCAACAAGGGTTAGTTAAAGTGCTGAACTGGAAGCTTTATGATTCTTGTAGAGTTCATTGTGTGACAATGCAGAACATACTTTATTATCTGTTGGTTAAGAATATGTGTCCACTTACAAAGCACACACTACATCAGATGTTTATTGATGTGAAGCTCCAAGTTGATTATGAATGTGAAATAGCATTTGAGCTTCTCAGATTGGTCAAGAAATAGTTCAAGGAAGGCTATGTACCTCAATGAATTGTTTGGAAGCATCCTCCGAGTAATTGATGAAGCTTTTAATGAAAAAACTTTATGATTTTGAAGATAAATATCAGGTTTAGGGGAGGATTGTTAGGATTAAAAGTCTTCTTGAAGTTACTACTGTTAAGGTATTAGTTACTGCTGCTAAGTATAAATTAGTACTGTTAGTAATCTTAATGAAAAATATGCTAAGTAGTTATTACTGCTAGTGTAAGTTACTACTGCTAGTGTATATTACTAATGATAGTTACTACTGTTAGTAATGTTAGTACTGCTAGTGTAAGTTACTACTGCTAGTGTATATTACTACTGCTAGTTACTACTACTACTAGTTACTACTGCTAGTTACTACAGAAATATGATTTACAACTTATTACATGTAGTGGCAAGGAGATTTCAATTTAAGGGGAAGATTGTTTCATTCATGGAAGATCAAGATGTTGGTTTTGTAATCATCAAATAGGGGAAGATTGTTGGGAATTATATTGATTTGATGATACAAAACAATGATACAAAACAATGAAACAAGAATGAAACAAAAGGAAAACAAAAGGATTAAAGTCGACAATATGGAATTCTACAAGATGTAGGAGTACATGAAGATTTTAGAAGATTTGGTCAAAGATATGAAGATAAAGATTAGGAAGATTTAAGTTTCCTAATACAATTAGTTTTCCTTGTAAATTCTTATGGACTCTATTATATAAAGAGATCCATAGCCATAGTTTTTAGTATCCTTATGTGTGAAAAATGTGTGTGTACATAAAGTGTTAAAGATGTAGACGTCTAGTAGAGTTGGTTTAGCCTCAAGGTCAAATTTACCCTGTTAGATTGTAACCGTTCTATACTGATCATATAGAATTAGGGCTTGGAGTGTAACATATGAATGTAAAACCTTGTATAATAACAATGATTCTTTGTTTGAATATTCCGCCTTTGTTATTATCAATCCTAGATTAGCTCTAAACAAACTAGAGATTAAACGATCAATTCCTATCAGGTTGTATAGGTTCTATCAATTGGTATCAGACCCTGGTGGCTCTTGATCTAGGATACTACAAGGATACTACAAGGTGTTTTTAGTGTTGAATTTATTAAGAAAAGAAGGTTCGAATTACTGTTCCTTTGGTAAAAGTTGATTTTGGTGAAACTAGATGTGTTGTGATTAGGGTTAAAAAACTGTATAATCTGGAAGGCATATATGGTATAAATCTCCAAGTAGTGTATAAGTCACCTTAGTGTAAACGTATATCCACCTTAAGGAAAACTTGCATAATCACCGTTTGAAACACAGGGTAATAAATCGTTGGATGTTCAATCGTGGTATAAATCTGCTGGATTTCAAATGGTATATATTGCCTAGATTTCAAATGGTATAATTTTTCCCACCTTTTTAATATTCGTTTAAACTTGATAGGATAGAAAATAACAAAGTATTGATACGCAACGAAATTTAAATAAAGAACAATGTTATTTTCACAAGGTTTTATATTCATACAAGCCCCAATTCTATTTGATCAATATAGAACGGTTACCTAATTGTAATAGGATTAAAGACACTTTGATCTTGAGGCTAAACCACATACTCTAGACGTCTACATCTTTACTTGTGCATACAATCACACGCATAACACACACATAAACAATGTCTATGGATCTCTTTATATATAAAGTCCATAAGACTTACAAAGGAAATCTAATTGTATTAGGAAACTTAATCTTTCCTAATCTTCAATCTTTATCTTTTAAGGAGATCTTT
Organism: Tanacetum coccineum; assembly: GCA_026074375.1. Taxonomy (NCBI): domain Eukaryota; kingdom Viridiplantae; phylum Streptophyta; class Magnoliopsida; order Asterales; family Asteraceae; genus Tanacetum; species Tanacetum coccineum. The sequence continues at coordinate 62,137 of BQNB010005639.1, forward strand.
TAGAATCCTCCATCTTTTGTAGAATTCTATATTGTCGACGTCTTGATCCTTTTGTTTTCATTCTTTATCCTTTTGAGCATGTTACTTTTGTATCATCAAATCAATATACTAACAGAATCTTCCCTATTTGATGCTGACACAACAAACTGTAAACTGATTTCCAGATGATCCATAGTAGGCTTTATCTTTAGTCATATATTATCTTCTAATATGTTCTTCCATGAATAAATTATAAGACGTTCACCTTTACTTAAGATTTCCTTTGAACTTCAATGCCCATGCCATTTACAATATATTCAAGTGCAAAATTTTTGATCTCTGTAACATCTTTCCCTTTTGTACACATTATCCATATAGGGACATTAAAATATGGAATTTGATCTTTACAGACTACATACCTTATTTTCACTACTTCTCGTCCAAGATTTCTAATATTTTAATCACTATCAGTGTATGCAAATACCAAATCATAAAAGAGTGTGGAATCTTTTTGATACCAAAGGACCAATTTTGGTTGACCTTTTAAGTACCTAAATAGATCTTTTCATAGCAATGAAGAAGTGCACTTTTATGGATTGACTTGGTATCTTGCACAGGCACACACTGCAAACATAATATCAGGTCTTGAAGAAGTAAGATACATCAATGAACCAATCATTGATCTATATAAATGAACATCACTTTTTTTACCATCCTTCATCCTGAAGCAAAGGATTTGATGTTTCCATTAAAGGTGTGCTTTGCTGTCTTGACATCAGTAAAACCAAATTTCTTCAAATCTCAGTCACATACTTGTCTTGACTGATAAACTATTACATTAAGCTACTTTGCATTTTCTTGCAGTCCTAAGGAAAGATTGTGAGTTTCACCTCATAGACTTATTGAACTTCATTTTAGCTTCATCTGTTCTCAAACTTTGTGCATTAATGACTCTGTTGTAGAGCCAAATTATGATATCATTCTACATACACCTGAACGTAACAGATTATCACCTTGGTCTCCTCTCTAATAAACAAAAGTCTTTCTCATCCTTTCATCTTTACACATTAGCCAACAAAATAAGTTGACAAGGTTCATACCAAGCTTTGGGATCTTGATTGGGCGGGGGTGGGGGGGTTGGGTAGTCCATAAAGTTGCCTTTTCATACTTTGTATATTCTGTCGGAGTTTGGATCTTCAGAAATTTCTGGTGGGTGACAAACCATAGACTTCCTCTTCAATCTTATCATAAGAAATTGTACTCGTTGACATCCATCTGGTATACGCCTACATAGTCTTTGATAATGAGGGGCATTAGGGGTGGGACTAAGCAATAGCCTGTAAGATTTGCTTTCTCAATTTTGGCAACAGGGAAAGACTTCATCTTTAGCCCAATACCCTTCTTCTTTTGTGTTACTCCTTGAGCAACCAAACTTTGTTTGTCTTTATCACAATGCCTCTTTTATCTTCTTGTTTTAAAAATTGTAACTCCATTTAGTGCCTATGGAGCCTTTTGCGATTTGGTAAATCCACCAGTGGTACCAAACTTCTATGTAGCCTTGAATTGTAGTTAGCTGCTTTCCTACATAGCCTCTGATCCAGCTTGGATATTTTAATGCATGAATTGTACTTTGGATTCTTCATTGTGATAAAAAGCAAGTAAGACAGCAATTTTAAAAAGTCTTATATGGTTGTTTCTTTTGGCTGAACAATAACATAAGAAACTGTAGTTCTTTCCAATTCTTTGTTCATATCTTCTTGTTGAGGTGCTGAAATTCAAGTCTCAATAATTGTTCATACTAGATGATCTTTGTGGTATCTTGTAATTGGATATTAGGACTTGACAGGCATAATGTATCCAAATTGTTCATGTCTGCCTCTTGCACCAACATCTTCTAATCATCTGAATAAACAATATTCTTCAATTTTGCATAGTTTTAAATCATCTTCACGGAATGTTCATGCTTGTTTTTTACACAAACAGCATTAATCATCTATGGCCAGCAGCATTAATCAGCTGTAAACTAACAGATTATTATTGTAATGTGTTTTCTATTCAAGACACATCGCACACACACTAGTACTTAACATTGTTAATGTTGTTAAATTATTCATCCTCTTGCTCTTATTATTATTTGAATCCCACCTTCTTTCCTGGTTCTTTAGTAACTTCTTTTATTATCTACCTAAAGGTGTTAATAATCCAGCATTCAAGAGAATCTCTTATGAATTTTTGAGCAGTATGTTGATCGTAGGCCACAATGGTAGCATATTGCTAATACGTTTGCCAGCGACTGTCTCCGTTCTAGCATTACCTTACATGCTATCATTATGCGTTTGTACCTACATTACCATTAGACTAATTTCCTACAATTAAATTGATTTATAATTCATTGACTTTGTAGTGCTTCAATTATCAAATAAGCCAATTTTGGTCTATTCCTGCCCATTATTAGGGTGTATTATCACTAAATTAGACATGCAGTTCTCCCTTATTAACTATAGTCTGGTTCTACTATGAATACTCTAAATGCTTTACTATTAATTGTTGTGTACCTAATCAAAAGCACCTTCTTCAGCCGTTCAATCTTAAACTTACATGAGTGATCGTTATGGTATTAAGATTGTATCAGGATTACCTAAAGGTACCTCATAAAGCACTAAAGCTAGTTTTCTACCATAGAAAATTTTCATAGGTCTTGTTATGAGGCTTTATTACTAATACCCCTATTGTGCATAATAGCATTGACAGTAAGTATTAACTGCTTCAGCCAAAAAGTTGTAGGTAGCTTTAAAATACTAGCTAGCAGTTGTCCTAGCAGCCTCAATTAGTGTTTTATTTTTCTCCTCTAGGCTAAACCAGTTTTGTTGAGGAGTTCTTAGCTACCATCTAAATTCTCTCTTAATACTTTTCTCTCACAAAAACTGACTTCATTGTACTTTATTCTTGATCCTCTAGTTCCATTGTACATACCTAATTACTTAACCTTTGATAACCTATTAGATTTCTACTGCCACGTTAAAGTACTTAAAGTAATAGCCATCTAGTTCTCTATCCTTAGTAGCTAGAAAGAACAACCCACCATACCTACTGTAAATCATCTGTGACAAGACTAGGCATACATCTTTATTAATCTCTTTTACAAATGCGTTGGATCCAAACATATCCATGTGCAACATATGTAAAGATTGGATGACTTGAACGTACTATTTTGGATCTTTACATTGATAGCTTTTGTTGCACTTTCACTTTTTGACAAGCAACACTGGTTTGATCATTTTTAATAGTTTTGAAGAGTAAACGTCATTACAGGATTCCCTACCAGTTTTATTTCATATGATTTTGAAATTTATGTGTCAAAGCCTATCTATGCCAACAGGTTTAAATTCGTCAGTATGTGGCTTTTGCAAAGAGACAAGTTAAGAACCTCCTTTACGGAACAATATTCTTTAAATCAAACAACTTTTAAATTTTTTTTATTTGTTCTTCTAGGAACTTTAAGTAAAATATGTACTTTATCCAGCTTTAGTTACTTAAAGTTTGAGATAATGAAACAATACATGTCAGTGTCATTAAAGAGATACCACTATTTCTTTTGTCACTACATTTGTGGACACCTTAAAAGTGGTTTTAAACTATATTCTCTTACAAAATACACTATTCATAAATCTAAATACAGTTTTGATTGTTACCTTGCCTGTTGATTTTCCGAACTTTGGGTTATCCCCCCAAGGTCATAATATCATCCATCAATTTCTACAAGTTCAGTAAGTTAGGACCATGTTCTTGTCATTGCCACTTGAGGCATCACTATCTAGACACTCCTTGGTCTGTAAATTCCATTTTTGGATTGCCATGAATAGCTGTGTGTAAGAAACTTAGTTTCTTTTAGGGACCCAAGCCATCACATGAACTTCGGATCTTCCTGTGTGACATCAATATAATCAAATCTTTTAAATTTCATTGATGCACTGTTGTGTTTAGAAACATGGTCTAAAACTTTAGTCTTTGGTTTCCAAACCCAACAAGCTGAGGCCTTAACATCATTAACCTGGTTTCCCTTAACATGCATGACGTTACTGCTTTTGGCTTCGCAGTGATTTCAACTACTGCTTTTTGGTCCTAGAATATTATCATTTTTATGCTTTTAATAAGTATTATGACACCTGATTAAATTATGTTTTTAGTTATTGGTTTGTTGTTATATGGGTCTGCTAATCAGTTTGAATAATGCTTTATTAACATTTGTCACTTGGTCTTGACTATGTTGCACGTCATTGATTTCGGGTTGTGGTAGTTATTAACATTGTCTGCAGTAGTAAAGTGAAGGGGCCGGTGGGGGGGGGGGCGGGGCGGTTTCTAGACTAGACCTCATTAGTATATACGCTTTTGGAACCATAGATTCCATTTTAGGACTAGGGGTGAGTCATCTCTGAAAAATTTGGTGATTCACCTGACTTGAGTATAGTTCTACCACTGGTTTTACCATCTTTTGATTATTAAACGTTTCTTATAGGTTATTACAAGTCATAATGTAGGGTGTATTCAAAACTTCCACACACATAGCAAGCTTTGTTAATCATCTCAAAATTACTCCTAATCTTTGAGACATCATATAATTCTAGTTTCTTTGATTTCCTCTAGGACTATGTGTATTCTTCCTATTTTGATTATCTTCTTTAACAGTTGTTTTCAATGTGAGTTTTTACTTGCTATTGAAGATTTAACATACTTCTTATTTTAGCATTAAACGTAATGGTAACTGTTTATTTTGAATCTTAGCCTAAAGGCATATCTTCTTCCTCATTATCAAACACCCAATCCTGTTAATAAGATTGGACCACCCATTGTTTTCCTAACAACCCTTAGGCTGTTGTCTACACTAGTCTTAGCTTCTCTAGTCTCAACCTACAGCTTTTAATGTAGGCTCACTAACATAGGCTCATTTACCAATACTACTTTAGACCAGCAGAATGACAAAGATCAGTTTTGAACGCTCATAAAGGTTCATGTATAGGGAGTGTGTGGTAACAAGACATTATGTCCCTTAAAACTGTTATGCACTTATCAACTGATCTTAGAAACAAGTCTGTTAGTTTGCATAAGACTTTTAGATGAATTCTTAAGTTTTTCTACTGTTAGCTGAATTTCAACTTTTTGTTTGTTGACGTCCAGTTTATTAACTTTCTCCTATAGATCTGTAATGGCGACTTCTTTTAAATGTAATCTTTATATTTTAATGAGCTGATATCTTCTTCATAAATAGACGTAGTTTCTTATACAACTAGAAAGTCTTGCTTCTATCAGTCTCTAAATCCTGTTTTATAAGTGATAGCATTTATCTAGGATTGTCCTGAGTATTTTAAACACTTTGTTCATTTTGTTCTTTAAGAATTTTAATTATTTCTTCAAACAAGATGATGAATACAGTTTAATCCAGTAGATTACCCCAGGTTAGAAACTTGTAAAGGAGTAAGCCATAGAGGTGTATAAGGTTAGTTGACATTCTTCTGCTTGATCACTATAATCATAATCACCAAGACGCCATCACATGAGATCATAAGAATTAGAAGTAGTTGTCTCTACTGGCATAACACTTCTGTGTTCTCCCTTATTCCTGTTTTCTTGGTTCATTGGAGCATGACACTCCCTTGCAAAGTGTCTCTTTTCTGGCTGTCCCCTTGTACTTATCTAACTCTAAATGGTTTCAAGTACCATTCACGTAGAGCTTTCTAATTAGTGTTCTTCTAGATGTCTCCTGCCTCATATGTTAGCATAGCATCTAGCCACCCTCATGTATCTCTTCTAAAATCATCAGTTTAATTTGTTGCAAGTCATCATGTCAAGTTGTGGACTGTTCTGGTGGACTTGCAAAGAAAGACACTGATTACAGCATGACTTAAGTTATCTAATTATTGTTGAGTTATTAGCAGTAGCTTGAGTGATAGCAGTTGTAACATCATGGCAGTATTAACTGCTCCATTTGTACTGCTGGTGATGTTTGAGGTCACAAAGGCTACGTTTTGTATGTTTGAGCTTAAGCTTGATGTCCTTTTGACCTTTGGTTTTATAGTCTTCAGTTGTTGTTAAAGATCTATCCAAGCTAAATGTATCTATCTAGCTTGTTCCTTTACACAATGGTGTGTATGTTCTGTTCTAGTGACAGACTTCTTAAGTACTTCTGATTTACATCTTCTTATGAGATACTTTCACCATGAATCTCCAACTGACTAATAATTTTTTAAAGCCTATCAAAGGTTTGATCTAATACGTATAAGCTAGATGCAGTAAAATTTCATAAATACTGCTTTAGAAGATTCCTCATAAGTCTTTTAGGTAGACAGCATTCCCTTCAAACCTCTTTCAATAGCTGCAGCAATGAAATGGCATCTTTGATGGAGTTAAACTTCATTGATGTTCATTTGGATGCCCATCATAAAAGTGCTTCTTGCCTTCAGTGCTAACTCTTTATGCCTTTTCTTCAGCAGTTTGAAGGAGAATTATAGTCTCTACACCCTTCAAACAAGTTTGTTATTGGAGGTGGCATTACCATTCTCTTATTACTGTCCCAATAGATATTAATCAACCTCTGGTATGGACTGTTCTCATCCTCATCCTCAAAGCTCATATACCTGGATTTGCAGCCTATGCATGTTTGATGTCAGCTTACCATATGTATTGAGTCTCTGATCTATGTCTTCTTTAGCAAAGTTGTGTCTCAAGGCAACAGCTCTAATCACTTTGTTAAGAATCGTTTAAATTAACAAAGTATTGTATACGGCAGCGGAATTTTAACGTAAAGATACAATTGATTATTTTCACAGGTTTTGATATCTCTCATCACAACGCCCAAATCTTATGTGTCAATATAGACGTTTACCTGACTTTGTAACAGGATCCAAAGCCTCACCATACTCTAGACGTTCTACATCTTACTTATGCACTATAATTACACGCATAAACAATTCTTATGGATGTCTCTTTTATATATAGAGAGTCTATAAGACTTATAAAGAAAACCTAATTGTATTAGGAAACTAAATCTTTCCTAATCTACAATCTTTATCTTTTAAGGAGATCTTTTAGGATCCTCCATCTTTTGTAGAATTCCATATTGTCGACTTTGATCCTTTTGTTTCATTCTTTATCCTTTTGAGCAAGTTCTTTTGTATCATCAAATCATAATCCCCCAATCACATTTTATTCAAATCAATTCAAAAATGACAACTTCTAGCAGGACTTTTGATCATCGTGGGTTGCGCGACAACCATCTCCATGTTGAAAAATATTTGGTCATGACTCTTTGAAAAAGTCGCTATGGAAACATTACATTGGAGATAGAAGAGATGGGAGAATGATACTTAACTCAGTTTAAAATGGTCTACTTATATGGCCAACTGTTACTGACGTGGATGGTACCACTCAAACAAAGAAGTATGAAGAACTTTCTGCTACTAAAAAGCTTCAAGCTGATTGTGATTGCAAAAGCTTCATAATATCGTTGCTTCAAGGTCTTACACGGATAGTCTATGCTATTGTCAATCATTGCAGTAAAGTTTCAAGAAGGCATTAGGCGACAGAGTTAAGCTTCTGATGCAGGAACACGAAATTGTCTTTAGACTAAAAATAAAGAATGTAAATTGTTGTGTATACGTTTTGATTACAGTTTTCTTTTGTGATGGGTAAAACACATGTATCAGTACTACTGGAGATTTTCTCAAACTCCATTAAACGAACATGAAAGTGTTAGCAATATGTCAAGCCGAGCAGCAGCTTTAAGTGAATACAAAGTTTTTGGAATAATCGTCCACCGCAAAATGGAGTAAGTTGTGACGGATGTGAAGTTGCAAGAGATTTGCATTACATGCAAACACCCAATAAAAAAAAAAAATTTCTATGATTAATTGTATTCATATCTTGAAACAAAATCGAGGCTACATGCACATGAAGAACTCGCTTGATGCTACGAACGTTACCAGATCCTCTTGCATTTTAATGTTAACTACAATTAACCTCGTCCTAACTTTACCAGCTATCACGTCTTTAATACAATCGCCTACATTGTGTGTGCCTCAACTAAACAACACACATGAATTCCACAAGTTCAACTCTGGTCCAAATCATTTCTTGTTCACCAATTTTATGTATCCACCTCTACTCATTCCATCTCAATCACATATCAATCAATTCATCTGTTCCAATTCATAGTCCTCATATCAGTCTCTAAGTTAGATCATCAACACCTCTATCTGTTCTACTAAATTGCTTTTCACCTTCACTCCTCAACTGTCACAGACCCCCTAGCGGACCCGCGACGCTGATGTAAACAATTTTAATAAACATCACGCCAAGATTCGACTACGATATAAACTCCATACAATGAATTAAGAATAATAAAAAATTCCGATTATATCATTTTCTAAGTACAGTTTAAAATGGCTAAAATATCTTAACTATATAGTTGTTTCTCTTTCGAACATGGCTATCCCAAAATACATGAACTTCAAAAGCAAGGAGACAACTTGTAGGTATCTAAATAAAAATGTGCTAAGTTTCCACTTTTTCGGAAGGTAACTAAAAAGCGAGTGATAAATAGGTCAACTATCGACAAATAGACATTGTGCGGTTCTAAAGATTTTGTACATCCAAATATGTTTTATAAAAGAGTAGACTGTCCTAGAATAACAGTTTGCTAACTCTTGGCAAGATATTCAAGAAATTAGTTGTTATCGCAAAACCGAATCTATTTCCAGAAATAAGTTGAGTGTCCAACACAAACCAATGTATATGTTGCTATAGTGATTTATGCATAGGTCACTACTGTGAAAAGTATTCTAGACTAAACCGTTCCTAACCTCCATTTCAGGTATAGTTGTATAGTGTGGCACATACACTTAGTACTGTATGCTACTATTAATGAGGGAGATGAGGCAGGGGCTTGCGTCTCGTAATAGCGCTATCACAATAACGTTACTAACCGTCTCATCTAGTTGGGGAGGGGAAATGAGTTAATAAGTGTGGGGTGTTCCTAGCAATCAAACAAACATACATATCAAGTTCAAAGTCAAAGTTTCTAACACGTTTCCATAATAGTTCATATGGTTCAAATCAAGTTTCATTCGTTACAAACAGTTCAAGTTCTATTGTGCTCAAAAATGATTAATTACTGTGAAAGTATTTTCATACAAACAATGCTGATCGTGCTGATTCCAATCCCAAAGATCACTTTAAAACATGTAAAAAGGGAAATGTGAGAAACTCACCATAGAAGTTAGAACGATAATAGGACTTCTCGGCAAACCACACTAAGTAGGCAACTCAAACGAAAACGCAACCTTATACTCACAACCTAAGGAAAGTAAATATACATAATTAGATCCTATACGATATGCTCGGACAATATTAAGGTTCATTTGTTATGCCTTGTGTTCACATTTGTTTCCAAAGTCACTTTTATCACAAAACGCAATTACAATAATTTGACCTACATTTCCCAGAACTTTAAGTATTTATTTGACCAAGTTAACCAAAGCTTTTGTGTCTAGTCTATTCTCTGAGGTCTAAAATTACCATGCCTTTGGTGTGTCCATGAATTTTCCCATTAAATTTATTAAGAATTTATACTATCGACCATTTATTACCCGACTCCAAAACGGCCAAAATCTGGACATACCAAAATGTATTTAAATGCATCAGAGGTCCTAAATCAAGTTATATGAGTCTCTTACCAATGGAGACTCTAATATAACCCAGTACAAGTTTCTCCCATATCCCAGCTCCTACCACATGACCCCCCCCCCCCCCCCCCCCCTCCACCCCCCCCCCCATTCTTTGTTGTTTATGATTTATGATCAGTTTAGTACAAGTTTTTGAAAAGAGATTTTTGCTAGTTTTGACCACCTTTCACCATTTTGCAACTTTAACTAACAAGAAACGACCTCATATTTTACAAAGGATATATTTATGCGTGACACTTGACTTAAAGCACTTTAATTTTAGGATCTTGAATCATGTCAAAATATTTATTTTTCATCAACTTTTATGCCCCCAATCAAATATGACCCAAAAAAATATAATAGGGCTGTTTGAAAAATAGCTTCTGACATATCAAGTCAGAACCACTATCAACCGCCAAAATGCAAAAAACAACCAAAACAACTCTTGAATTCTCATTTTTAAATATGTATAACATCCTTTTTATAAATGAAAACATCAGTAGGTACATTAAAATATTTTTGAAGCCATTGCATGTACATTTACTCCTGATCTAGACTCTAAATCATGGTTTTACGCTCCCATAACTTCACTTGTTTTATCATTCGAATCAATCAGACCACTTATATAATTTTGTATAAGACTATTACCATTTATTAATGAGGGTCAAGAACACTATATTAGTCCCCCAGTAGGTTTATTATCTCTGTGGTAGAATCAAATGTAGATGAACAAACATGTGTATGAAGCATAAATGGCACTTTCGGTACAAGATTAGGCAAAAGCAGTCTTGTACTCTTTACCTTAACTCTATGTGATCACCAAGAGAATGACAATATGTGGATGGTGGCTGAGTGATTTTGTTAACTCTTTCAATAGAAATAGTGTGCTTTTGTGAAAAATTGAATTCAGAAGTTGTTAAGGTATGTATTAACAAGCCTTTTTGTGAGTGTTATTCTTGTGTTAAACAGGATTTTTGAATGGTGGTTGATTGGTGGCTGAAATTTTGGAGAGACGAGGAGGACCGGATCTAGAGAGAGATAATGATATAGAAGTGTGTGTGAGAAGATTAATTGAAATGATGAAAAATAAAGTAAGCATGGGAGAAGAATGAGCTCATTGGACTAGGACAAAGGTTGAGCATGTGAGGAGTGAGGGGAGGATCCGTGTTTGTGCGGGCCCTATGGGGGTTGGTTTTAATATTATTGTGTATTATAAATAGTTTATAAATTTATGGTATAATGTGTGTGAAGTTGTATTAAGTTAAAATTCTGTCAAAAAAGGCTATGTAGTATGTGCTATATTTGTATTTATTGCTAGGTTAAATGTAAAAAATGTGATAAATTAATGTTGGATAAGATGTGAAATTTATAAACTTAGGTTTCATATTGAAGTGTCTTTAAGTCCATTTTAAGAAGCGTATAGTGCAAAACGTAGAAAAAATTTACGAAATATAACGGTTTACCGGGAAATATTGCAAGGTAGGAAAAGGGAATTGACCTAATATGCACTATAAGTGATTTGACTTATGTGTTTCCCTCATGTGTTTGAATATGTTAATAAATTGTCTTTATGTTGCGCATTTCACTGGTCTGTTATGGACCATTAAGACTAGGATCGTTAGTATAATATGTGCGCTCGCATAAATTAGGGTTCCTCTACGTAAAACAGCGTGTAAATTGCCTAAAAATAGTATGGAACACTGTAATTGTGACTCCACTAATATTCCAAAGAGTCAATTATCATAACGTTTGCTTTCGGTTATTGGCCTCAAAATTAAGGATGTCCTAGTTTTCCCGTCTAAAGGAATTTGTCATACCCGAAATTTAGTGACTCTTTGTCCTAAGCTGAGTCGTCGCGAATAGCGTGCGGATATTTGTGCTTCATCTCGTCTTCTCATTCCATATAAACCTTATGGTCATCATCGGGAGTTACTCTGAATGAACTTTTCTACAATAGGAATCCACGACTTGTTTAAGCTTCTTGCACTCAACGGTCCATAATATTCAATAGGTTCTTCATCATGAAACATAGTTTGTCTCGATCTTTGATTTCTTTAGTGTGTACAGTGCAAGTTTACGTTACTCAGCTAGGCATATCTTGTCAGGTTTGAGACACATGAGAATCGTGTCATTGAATGCATACAAGTTCTTGCGATAGATGCAAATCGAATGCAATAGCAGGACCCACTCGCTTACTGACAACTCGAGATTACGTATCTACATATCTCAGTGAAGCTATGCTTTTCTCCTATCTTCTGCCTAAGCTAAGGGCATTCGACATTTCCTCCCATACAATGCTTCAAATGGGGCACACTTCACGCTCGAGTAGTAACTGTTGTTGTATGAAAATACTACTAATGGTAGATGAGTATCCTAGTTTTCACCAAAATTAATTGCATAGGCTCTAAGCATATCTTCTAGTGTTTGAATGGTACGCTCACTTTGGCCATCGATTTGGGGATGGTAAGCTTCTCGGTGAATAGAGGATCTCTAGTTGCGTCTCTCAAATGCTTTCTAAGTGATTGTGTCAAAAACTTGATGTGAATATGTCTGTAGCCGATCATATTATAATTGACATAAGCACACTCTGTGACTTGCCTACATGTCTCGTGATGTACAGCCTTGCCAAATCTTTTGTGGTCTTGTAAGCTCTTCACGAACAGCTAAGAGAATTTGCGCAGATTTGGTCACGTCGATTGACATTAACACCAAATCGTAGTTCGTAATCGCTATTGTTTTGGTATGTTGAATATGAAGTCTATTGTGTTATTCTCCCAATTTCCATTGGGAATCTCTGGATGTTTGTGTGTAGTGTACCAAATGGTTCTCGGTGATCTGCTTCAACATCCTAGCGTGTGTGTACATTTCTAAATCTCAAAGGCGATAAATCCTTCTTCATTCCAGGCCACCAATATAAGCTCATGTAGTATCATAGTACATCTTGTCTGCTCTAGGATGTACAAAATACTTTGTAGTATGGGCTTCATTCATTATCAAAGTTCTCGCACTGAATTGCATATAACTGGACACTTTATAATTATTCTGAACGCAATACAGTCCGTTCGTGTCCCTTTCCTTTTCAGAATGTTTGGCTAGTTATCGCAAACTTTTTTGTTGGTATTATTCTATGTTATAGTCGCTCTTCGATTCTAGATTCAGTTATCCTATCCTAATGTTCGGAGGAATCTTCATGCTCATAGCTCGTTGATTCGTCTTGGTTTCATCATTCCTTTGTTGCTTCATCATGCATCAGCTATTACGTTCGCTTTACCTAGACTAGTAGTGAATCTCGCGTCATAATAAATTGAAATCAAGTTCTATACATCTATTCTTTGATGCTTATTTAACTCCTTTCGGATCAAGGATATGTGGAGGCTCTTGTGGCCAGTATAGATAATGCCCTTTGTTCCGTAAAAATAGTGTCTTCAGATTTTGAGAGCAAATACTACTATGCCCAACTCTAAATTGTGAGTGGTTTAATTCTTCTCATGGATTAAGAGTTGTCTGGATGCGTATGCAATTACCTTGTTCCTCTTCATCAACACACAACCAAAACTCTGGTTCGGATGAGTCTGAGATTAAATACATAATGTCATTTGGTACTTCGATAGCGTCCAAAATTAGGGATCATTGCACAACTATGTCCTTTATGTCAAAAGAGTGTTTTCTTGTTCATCACCCCAATCAAAATTCTTTTCTTTTTGAGTCAACAAAGTGAGAGGTTTTGCAATCTTTAAGAAGTTTCTGATAAATTGCCTGTGATATCCTGTCAATCCTAGAAATTAATAGATCTTGGTTAGGGTTTTCGAGGCTTCCAGTTCTTTACTATTTTGATTTTGTTGGGATTCACATGAATACCTTCATTGTTTACTACATGTTGAGAAAATGAACTTCTCGTGGCCAAAATTTACATTTCAAGAATTTCCGACACTAGCTTTTACTTCTTTGTTTATGCAACTACAAATATCAACTTTTGATGAACTTCATGCTTACCTATTGGTCTTCGAAATGACATCAGGATGTCGTCAATGAAGACGATGACAAACTTGTCAAAATATGGTTTACATACACGGTTCATAAGGTCCATGAATACCGCAGGAGCATTAGTCAAACCGAAAGGCATGATCGTGAATTCAAAATGTCCATAGTCTATCCTGAATGATAGTTTTTTGCGGATATATTCTTCTGTGTACTTCTAACTCGCCTTGATTAGCCAAATCAAAGGTATATTGTTGGAAAATATTATGCACTTTGCATGCTAATCTGTAACATAATGTCATTCGATCCTGGGAAGAGGGTAGCGTGGTTCTTTGTTAGACATAGCTTGTTAAGTCTTGATATCGCGTACTGTCATACTCATAACGACCATCTTTCTTAATTATACAACACATTGGACCCTTCTCCAAGGTAGAAGAAACTTGTTGTGTATGAAACATTGTTTCTTAGAGAGCCTTAGATGTTTGACCATTCTTGTAGTTTCTGTGTAGGTGCCAAATGATATAGGTGATTTTCTTCAAAGGCATAGCTCAAGAAAAAAGATCTATGCGAAATTCTACTTCGCATGAGGTATGGGGGTATAACTTGATAGACTCTTTAGAAACACACTGGGAATTTACGTAAAATCGGGTGCTATCTTCGAGTTTTAACTCGTTTACTTTACGGTCTTCAACTGTTTTAGGTGTACTCGGGTACGTATCTTCTATGAAACTTAACATTAATTCTCTCTGTTAGATAACAGAACAAGAAAAGAAAAAAATAAATAATAAATAGATAAATAAAAACTGATTGGTAGATTTTCTAAAATACAACCTTATTCTTTGCTTTAAAGTCATGGATAACCAATCCATTATATATCGAGAGAGGATACAATAGTCGACTAATGAAAATATTGACATCTAGTTATAGTCCACACTTTCGTAGACAATTTGTTGGTTCACTAACTTTAGACGTCGCAATTGAAAATTTATAGAATCTGGGCTCTAATGCACTGATGGTTTCGTAGTTTAATCAAGGGGAAAGTAAGTCGGTTGTACTAGAGAACTTAATATTAGGAATCGAATCGAATTTTACAGATAGATAAAATTTGATCGATCGGAAGGAAAGTACTTCGTCATGACTTTAGTTCTTACTAGGCTTCCTTTAGCAGCAAGTGAAAAACTTCTAACATGGGTTGGTTGTCCATTGTTTTCTATATTTTAGGAAGCTTAGAACATGAATGTAGCGATTTTCTATAATACGATTTTCTTTTCGGAGTTACCTGTGTGCTATAATTGGCTTCTAGTCTATTGCCATATTCATAGAAAGTCCGGTGTTATCGTACTTATCAGCATCAGCTCCAATCTCTTAATCATGATTCTGTAGTAACTATTCCTTAAATTATGCTGTTTGCGATTATATAGACAGTATTGCGCTCCCTTAACAACTTCTTAGGTCCTCCTCAAGTTGGCTACAGCAATTGCCTGACCTCTTGGGTTTTTCTAAACCTAGTATCGGTTCCATCAAGTTAAGGCGCGAATTTGCAATTGCGGGACACTTGCTTATGTAGAGCACATACTCCATTCCTTCTAGCCATGATAGTAGGCCAACTGCACTTTCAGTTCCAAATAATTTCTTAGCACCATAAGACTTGGATGTCTTGTAACTGCAACCTTGCGTGTTGCATACTTAGTTTGTCCTTATCTATCTCGCTTCAACTTAGGGTCATTCACATATTAATAGAGTATACCTAATTTAACCTCTCATAAGTCAAATCGATTAATGGCTTAAATTTCCAGTGAACAAAGCTTGTGTTGCTCTATGTTCGCTTGGTTACAGATGTTACCTTATTGGTTTCACGCGATTTGTTCTGACATTGACGTGTGTTTCTTCTTAGGAGGTATGTTTTTAAAAATTGTCTATCCAATATTTATTGAGTGAGTGTAAATTGGACCTCAAGTTAGTAGTTCGAGTCTAGTGCATTTATGTGATGCAGCATAAAAAATGAATAACATTCGTTCGCGAACACAGTTGCGACAGAAAGTTTCACATAGAGTAAAAATGAATTAAATGTTTTTCACTACTATAGTTTCAAATAGTCTCCTACAATAATTATCATCCAAACAGATATGGCTGCCAATAATGTTTGTATTTCATAGAAAACTATACTAACAAGGTTGGTTTTCCCGAAACATTTTAAGATCATAATAAAAGTTTTTGACCAAAATATTTATTTCAAGTAACATATAAATATAAATTTTTTTATTCCTTATTATTATTATTATTATTATTATTTTGATAATGATGAGTCGAAAATAATGATTAAAAATCTTTTGAGTCGTATATAAGTTTTTCAAAATTTATAGTTATAATAACTAACCAAAATGAAACCAGTCGAAAAATGAATTTATTATATATATTTATATCATATTTTATAAAAATCATTTTTCCGAATGTTGGTTGAATAATTATTATTCAACAAATTGTGATGTTTACATGTGCTTATAATATCATAAGTTAGACGCTAACGATGTAGTCTCGTTGAAAAAATATTAGTTCATCATGTTTTGAAAAGAAAGTGTATTAAAATAAAGCTATTCTCATCTTTTACAAGTTTTGTTACCCAAGACTTAGACTCTCTAGCCAAATAAGTACCATCTCCAAAACCGGAATGCAGGACAAACTTGTTATCATGGTTACATTAATTAACCAGTATCTGGTATAATGTTATCGTTCTAGTATCAATCATTTTATCTCCTAAAAAGTGTGGTCTCTTATGCCTAGTGGTTCATTACAAAACCAAAACAACTAGAGTGGCGTAAACACTCTAAGGCGAGGTATTCCTATAAGGCACTAAATGAACGTAATACATTCTCATCGAACTGTATCTAGAATTGAAGATGTTTAAGTTAACAGGTTTATTCCGCGATATAACATGGTCTAACCCCACATGGTGATGAGAAATAAGTCGTTTTCAACAGTCGTACGATTGGTAAGACAAAAAACAAGTGCATTTCATGTCTTTTGACCTATTCTCCTTATATAAGCCGCGTTGCATCCATGAGCATTGAAGTTATCCATCAAATTCATCCCAACGCCTCGCCCATCATTCTAGTGAATTCCTTCAAAGGTCGCATTAAGCCAAAATAGATAACGTTGTATCTAAATTTCCACCAACTCATCTGACAAGAGATTGTCCATGATACTAATGTTAGATGTTGGTGAAAAAAGCTTAATGTTTGAATAATTACTCTAACTTTGGGGTCGATCAGAAAAAGAATCTTGAAGGAGTCTTGAACACGACTGTTCGCAGGAGCAAGCAAAGAATGCTTACATTAGAGGGTGAACCAAAACTGTTGGCCTTCAATAGCATGATGAACATAAAACAGGAGCTATGTCAATTGGAATATAGTCGCACGAAATTCTAAATGCGAAAGATTACGAACGTCTCTATGTTGTACTCATATAAAGTTCACCTACTGCTCGCATTGAGTTCTTCTCAGAAATATATCAAGAGTCTTTTTCTCAAGGTCTGGATCGAGGGTAAGGATAACGCAAAAAGTTGTTAAGTGTGCGTAATGACTCACTCGTCGGATCATTAGTGTACAGAAGACGATGATATTAAATATGTGTGATATCTACGGTGTCCTGTAATACTCAAGGTAGCTTAGGGACAGTACTAACAGTGACACTATAACGACAGTAACAGAACTGTCATGTTTCTTTTATACGTACTTTTTTTATTTAGTTGTGTCCTTTTCTTGACATATATTCATTAGATGTTAAAGTCAGTGAATAGCAAAATCTCAAAAATCTTGAATGGTTCAATCAAAATCAAGCATGATGTACTAGAATCAAATAGTGGACATCTAAAAGTAAACGATGTACGATGCACATAATTCCTAGTATACTTTTCAGTGACTAAAGTGGAATGTCGATTTTAAACTTTGTTTGTAAAATAATTAACTATACCCAGTGTGTGATGATATCTTGAATTTTGAAATAGATTGCATCATAGTTGTATGTATATATTGAAGGTATACGTCTTAATGATGCAACTACTCAGACTAGTAGACATCGTTTCATGTTCGGTGTTGTTTAGAAAAAGAGAAATAATTTGGTTATAGTTTGGTTTTTTTTTTGAAAAAACTGGTGTTCTCTATAACCTTAGGCTTTGATTACTAATATTGTCACACCCCACCAAGGCGGAAACGTGAGGTGTAACATATCAATAAACATCACACAAGATGATAGATAAAACACCATACATGAATTACGATAAAAGAAAGTTATCCGAATTACAACATTTTAAAGTACAAGTTTAAAAATACAAAAGTCAACATAGTTGGTTTTCTTCCGAACATGGATCACCCAAAAGACAATAGCTTAGAAGAAAATAGACATTCTTGAACAAGTCCAAATGCAATTACACTAAGTTTCCACCTTAGGAATGTCACCTGAAAAGCATGATAAAAATGGTCAACTATCAAAATAGTTGGTGAGTTCTCAAGATTTTGTACACCAAATATAGTTTTATAAAAGAGTAGACGTCCAACAACAGTTTGCCAACTCATTGGCAAGATATTAAAAACAGTTGTCCAAACCAAAATCAATTTCCAAATAAGTTGAGAGTCCAAAACAAATAAATGTATATGTATGCTATAGTGACTATGCGAGGCACTACTTAAACGTATTCAGCCTAACCGTTCCAACCTCCAATCAAGTTCTAGTTGTATAGTGTGGCACAAACACTTAGTACTATGCACCTTTATGCTGGGAGTGAGGAGGGGCTAATCTCCTAATAGAGCTATCCATAAGTACTAACGTATCAATCCTGTTAAAGGGGAAAATAAGTTAAAAGTAGTGGCGGGTTCCAAGCATACAACAACATACATATTAAGTTCAAGGTTCCAAGTTCAACATCTTTCCAAAGTTCAACAAATTCAAATCAAGTTCAAAGTTCAACACGTTCAAGTTCAAATGTGCTCAAAAGATTAATTACTTCAAAGTAAAAGTATAAAAACGACAGATCATGCCCCTCTAAAAAACACTGTTCCTCCCCCCTACCCATCCCACACCCCCCCTCCCTTCCTTCTACTACACCAGCTCCTCTACCCCAACCCCCTCCAACACCGCCCAAAACAACACCTCAACCCATCCCTCCTCACCCCCCCACCCCCACCCCCCCCACCGTCCTCCAACCCTAGCCATACCACACCACCCACTTTCCCCCCACCCCCCCCCACCACTCCCACACACACTTTCTATGAACACCCATACCTCCCAACCCCCACCCCACCCCCTCACACCCACACCATATCCCGCTCACTTAGCACTACTCACGCCCATCCACACACCTTTTCATCGCCCCACCTCGCCCCCCCCCAACACCACCCCCTACTGCGATCGCCACCCCCCCCCTTCTCCCCCCATACCCCCACCACTTCTCGCTAATCCCCCCCATTCCTTCCCCCCCACGCACCTACCACGAACTTCTCTCGCACCCACCCCCCTCCACTCCACCCTTCCACACGTTCTCCACTTTTCAACCCCCACTTACACCGCCTTTACTCCATTGCCTCCCGCTTACCTCCCCCACAAACCTAATACCCACACCTCTAACCCTCTTCTCCCCTACGTCTCCTCCTCACTCCCAGAATCAGTCACCTACCTCGCCCCACCTCCCCCACCAGACCACACACCCATCATAGCCGCACCTCCCCCCCCCCTCGCCCTGACCTGGCTCCCTCACAGCACCCGACCTAAAACCCAATCCTCTCCACCTCTCCCTACCTCTCCATGTCGTCAACACCCTCCCCACTATCTACCCTTCCACCCCCCACCCCATCTCCGCCCCATCACCCTCTCACCCCCCATCATCCCCACCCCACTCACCCACCCCCCCCTGACCCAACCCCGTTCTCCCAATTTCCCACACAAATGCACTCCCACTCCTCCCATCCAACCCCACTCGACTAACCACCCCGTACATATCCCCTCCCCTCCACAACCACAATTCCCACAACCCTGACACCCACCCCGGGCTCCCCCGCCCCCCGTCCGCCACTCTCCCCCACCCCCCCCCATAAACCCAGACAGCCGCACCAACACCCACTCCACCCCCCAAACCACCCCCAAGCACCCTCCCCCCTTACTTCTCCCCCCAACACCCACCAAGCCACGCTCAACCCCACCACCTAACCCCCCTAACTCCCCCCCACCCACTCATCAATCCCACCCCTCCCCATACCATCCCACCCCTCCCGCACCCCCTCTTCCTGCACCACCGCCCCAACCACACCCACCCTTCCCTCTCACCGCACAACCCGTCCACATCCCCCCCCCCCCCCCCCCCTAACCCCGCTCACCACCCCCACTCTTGTCCACCGCCTTAATCCCCCCAGTACCCTACCCCCCACCCCCACCCCTCCCTAACACACCACCACACTCCACACCCCCGCCCCCCGTACCCTATCCCACCATCACTCATTACGCGGTCTAACAACGCCCCTCCCCCACCCCCACCCCCGATTCAATTTCCCCACCGTTCCCTCCCGTAACCCTACCTCCTACAACGACCATGCCCCCTTTGCACCCTAACCCCCCCCCCGCCCCCCCCACTCACCCACAACCATCCCCCCCCTTCGCCTCCATCATCCCACAAACCCCCTTCCCTACACTCCCCACCCCTCATCTAACTCTACGACGGATCTCCCCCCCCCCCTCCAACCCCATCGCCCCAATCCACCCCCTTGCGTCACCTCCCCCACCCCCACCACCACTCCCCCTCGAGCACACCGCCCCCAACAGTCCACCCACCCCGCCCCAAGTGAACACCCCCCCCTTCCTCATCCGATACTCACATCCGCCTCCCTCCCCCTCCTCACGCACACCTCGTCTGCAACACCCCCGCCTTAATGCTCACACCCCCACATCCATTCATTCCCTGTCTCTCATTCCCTCCGCTCAACCACCCCCGCCATGACCCAGCACCCCCCATTATCACACCACGTCATGCCAGTCCAACCCCCCGAAGCCTCTAGTACCCCCCTAACCCTATCCCCTACTTTCACCGCCCCCTACCCGAAACCACCACCCCGCTGCGACAACACCTTCCCCCATCCTACGCCATTCGACTCAACCACACCACTCCCCGCCACCCCACCGTACTCACTCCCCCACCCTCATATCTACACATACACCAGTTGCCCACGACGCCTACACCAACGCCCTCTCTTCCCCGTAGCCATCCAATCACCCCCCCACCACACGATTCGCACCCACCCCCCACGCCACCACCCCCTCCTTCCCAACACCTACGCCCCGCACACCATCCGCCTTCAGGCGACACAACCCTCGCACTCACCCCCCCCCCCGCCAATCTCCCACACTCAACCCTCCCCACACTCTCCCGCTTACACGCCGCCCCCACCAACCCACCACTCTCTTCCTCCCCCACCACCCTTCCGAACCCCCCGCACCGTTTCTCCCCGCCTGCTAACCCCCTCCAATCCTCCCCTTCCTCTGGATCCCCCCACCACCCCCACGACAAACCCCCCTCCCACCCTCCCACCCCTCCACCTCCCGCCCCACCAACCTACCACTCCCTCCACCACCCGGCGCCCCCCCTCCTAACCTCCCCTCGTGCCCTCCTCCAACACCTCCATCTTCCCCCCCCAACCTCCTGAATTGTGAGTTGTTCTTACCCCCCCCAATACCAAACACCCCTTCCTTTAACGCAACCCTCCACCCCATAACACATACCCGCACGACCACCCCAATCCCCCCTCCGCCCCACCCCACCCATCCTCCTAGCCCTACAACCTCCGCTCCCTCACCTCCATCACCCACTCACCTCCCCCACCCCCCCACCACCCTCTAATTCTCGGCACCCCCTCAGTGATTCCAAAAACTCCTCCAATCCCAAACACCCCATCCACCCCACCCACCACCACTCACACTCCTCCCACCCCCTTAAACACCCCCCCCCTAAACAAACCCCACATACATCCAACCCATTCTACCACCCCCCCTTCCCGCCACCCATGTTCCCCACTCACCCGCCCACCCCTCCCCGCCCTTATTTCGACGCCCCACCAGCACTCAATCCCCACCCCACCCCGCCCTCCACCCTCTAAACCACCCGCCCACACTCACCCCCGTCCAACACCCTCCTACACCTCAGCCCTCTCCCCACCCGCCTCTCCCACTACTACTCCTACCCCCCACCCCCCCCACAACACCACCACACCAACTCCACACCCCTCCACCACACACGTTCCCCCCGGACCCACTATCCCGTCTTCCGGCTTAACCACCTGTCGCTGTGTGTGAGTGCAACTGCTCGCAACGCCCAAACCTACCCTCCCTTCCATTCCCCCACTCCTCCCTTAAATTACGAAAACACCCACCTTTACCCAACCCCCCCCCCCCCCCAGATGATTTTTATAATTTCCGCCCACTCCACCTATAGACCCCCCACCCCACCTCCCCTCACCCCCCCACCCACCAACCACCACTCCCCCTCTACAGCACATCACCCATCCCCCCACTCCACGCCACTCACTCTATCCCTCCACTCATCTACCCCCCCCCCCCCTCTTCCCCCATCCCACCCCCCATCACCCTGAAAATTGGCCCCCCTCCCTCAAACTTCTGAGATCACCCTGCTCACCATCTCTCCCCCATACACCCCCTCATTACCAATACTTCAACCTATCTTCCCATTAAACTGGCCCATCCCCACCCTCACCATTCCACCCACCCCCTTTTCCCATTATCCCCTCCACCCCCCCACTCATCTTGCCACCCCACCATTTCCCCCCTCGATCACCCAAATCCCCAATCACTTAGCACGACCCTACCACTCCACCCCACGTTTCAGACCTCCACTCCCCCCTTCACCCAATATCCCTTCCACCCCACCCACCCACCTGTCCCCCCCCGCCATCTCCAACCCTCAACTTCCCCCCACACACTCGCACTACCCCACAACTTCCACCCCGCCCCCTCCCCCACCCCCAGGTCACCACCCCCTCTCACCTCCCCGCCCACTCCCCCGCACTCACCACACCTCCTAACAATCACCCCCCTTCCCAACACCTATTTCCGCACCCCCCCACCCCCCACCCCACACACTCCAATTCCCTCAAACCCACACCCACCATCCTCACACTCCTATCACTTCCCCCCCCTAGACCTTCCCACCCCCAGACTTTACCTCACCCCCCACAACAGCTCCCCATTCCCCCCCACCCCTCACACCCCTCACACAATATCCACGATTTCACTCACTCACACTCCCCGCAATCCTACCTCTACACCACCCCCGCCCCTACCACCCCTCTCCCACTCGCACCCTCCCCCACCTACCTGCACCCCCCACTTCACCATAGACTCACACCCTCCCCCCCACCATCCTCTGAAATCCCCACCCCCACCCATACCCCCACTCTTCCCCCCTTTACTCACCACCCCCCCCGCCACCCCATGTCCATCATTTTGCCCTACCATGCCCCAGGCCTCGACACCACTCCGCATTCCACCTCCTCCCCGCGCTCATAACACTCCGCTCACCCCCCCTCCCCTGAAGCCCCCCCTACGACGCAACAACCCTCCCCCCCCACCCCCACACTCCCTCCTCGCATCATTACCTTCCTCTTCCACCCCTCAACCCCCCCCACCACGCTCCCCACTACGCGACACCACTCCCACCCCTTACCCCCCAGCCCACCCCTTCTTTACAACCCCCAGAAGAGACCAACCCTAGATCTCCGCATCCTCTACACTATCCACTATTTTCCCTCCATCCCAACACAAACCCCCCCTCCGAACCCACCCTCACAATTTCCCAACAACACCAAAATCCACACCACCACCCCCTCACTCTTTCACCCCCCAATATTCAACCCACACCCACCAATACGCCGTCACCACCCTCCCACCCCGTTATCTACACCCCCCTCAACGCAACAATCACGCTCTCACCTCTCCACACCTCTACCCAAACCGTACCACCCCCCACTACAGCCCGAACACTATATCCATCCCCTCTCACAAACCTGTCCAAATACTCCTCCCCCCCTCGTACACCACTAATCCTAACTCCCACCGAACTCCCCACACCCCCACTACACACCCACCCGTCTTACCCCCCCTTCAATAATTCATTCCCCCACCCCACACACATACCCACCCCCACACCCCCCCACCACTACTTCCCTCCCCTTCTCCCGAAGCCCGTCACCGCATCGACCACCCCCTCCCCCTCTCCCCAACTTCACCGCCTACTAACATTCTCACCAAACCACATGCACACTCCCCTCCCCGAGCCTCCCCCGTGGTCCATATCCCGCACCCATTCCCTCTTACTCCACCCCATCCCACCCGCCTCAACACCCCCGCATCGCCACGCCACCTACCACCCCTCACACCACCCTAATCTCTTCCCATCGAACCCCTACTATTCTTGAACCCCTCCACCCCCACCCACCCACACCCTAACCCGAAACCCATAACCCCAATGTAAGAACCATCAGCACCCCCCGACCCCAACCAGTACCCACCGATATTAAAACACAATATCAAGTTCAAAAGTGCACAAACCAACAGCTTCATAACAAAAAAGCAAAACCACACAAATGACACCATCATGCTTTCCACCCCCAAAACATAACCTAACATGTAAAAAAAGGCAAGTAGGATAAACGACACAAAAAGAATAACTATAATAGGACATCTCGTCAAACCACACAAAGGAGGCAACCCAAACGAAACTTACCAACCTTCTACTTGCAACCTAATGCAAGTAAAATACCTAATTAAACCAATGACGATATGCTCAAAAACCAAATTACTGTTCACTAGTATTATGCCTTGGTTATCACATTTATATTCCACAGTCACTTTTAATCACAAGAGCGCAATACAACCATTTAGACCTAAAATTTCCTGGCAACTTTAAGTATTTATGTTGACCAAGAAAACCAAAGCATTTGATACACGCACTTCTCCAGGTCAAAATTCATATTTTATGAGAGTCTATGAAAAATTTTTTCCAAAATTTAATAAGGTTATATACTCGAACCATTTGATACCCCGACTCTAAAAACGGCCAATCTGGGAACTCCTACCAAAGTATTTTAATGAACAGAGGGTCTAAATCAAGATTATATGAGTTAGACTAATGGGAGACTCTAAATAACCCATACAAGTGTCTCCCAAATCAGTTTCAATGATAGATAAATCGTGTTTTATGATTTATGATCATTTTAGTACAAGGGTTGAAAAGAGATTTTTGGGCAGTTTTGACACCTTTCACCATTTTGCAACTTTGACTAACCAAACAATCTCATATTTTTAAAAGCTTAATATTTCTGGCAAACAAGACCCAAAGCACTAGATTCTAAAGGCTCTTGACTCATGGTCAAAATATTTATTTATCATCAACTTATGCTCCAATCAATATGACCTAAAAATAAAATAGGGGTTGTTTGAAAAATAGCTTTGACTTAATCAAGTCAAACCACTATACCAAAATGCAAAAATGACCAAAACAACTCTTGAATTATGGTTTTAAGCCATTGCATGTACAAGTTTACACCCGATCTAGATCTAAATTATGGTTTTACGCCCTATAACATCACTTGTTTTATCATTCGAATCATCAAACCACTTATACACCTTTTATAAGAATATTACCATTATTTAAAGAGTATCAAAACTCTATATTATCAGTATGTTTATTATCTTGTGGGTTAGAACAAAAGAAGATGAACAAATATGTGTATGAAGCCATAAATGGCACTTTTATCGGACAACGAAAGGCCCAACCGTCTTGTACCTTTATCTTACCTATGAGAACACCAAGAGAATGACAATATGAAGATGAGGTTGAGATGATTCAACTTTCTAAGATGGTGCTTTTGATGAAAAACAAATCAAGAAGCTTGTTAAGGATGATTAAACAAGCCTTTTGGAGTGTTATTCTTGTGTTAAACAAGATTTTTAAATGGTGGTTGATGGTGGTGGTGTGGTGGCTGAATATTTGGAGAGAGGAGGAGGAAAACCAGATCTAGAGAGAGAGATAATTGAGATAGAAGTGTGTGTGAGAAGATTAAATGAAATGATGAAAATAAAGTAAGCATGGGAGAAGGAAATGAGCTCATTGGACAAGGAAAAGGTGAGCATGTGAGGAGGAGGGGGAGGGATCCGTTTTGGCCCTATGAGGGGTATTTTAATTATTATTTTTCTTATAAATATGTTATATATATTTTTGGTATAATTGTGTAAAAGTTGTATAAGTAAAATATGTAAAAAGGTATAGTTATGTGTATAATTTGTAATTTATTGTTGGTTAAATGTAAAATGTGATAAATAATGTTGGTTAAGAGTGAATTTATACACTTAGGTCATATTGAAGTGTTTTAAGTCCGTTATAAGAAGCGTAAGTGCAAAAACGTAAAAATTTACAAATTATCGCGTTTACCGAGAAACTTACAAGTTATGAAAAATGAATTGACCTAAATGCACAAAAATGAATGACTTATGTTTTCCCATGTGTTTTGAAATTGTTATAATGTTATTTGAGCATAACATTGGTCGTTAGGACCATTAACTAGGATCGTTAGGTAAAAGGTGCGCTCAACTTGTAACTAGGGTTCCTATAAAAAAGCGTTAAATGATAAAAATAGTATGACCACTTAAAAGTGACTCCACAAATAATAAAAAGAGTGAATTATCATACGTTTGCTTTCGGTTACTGACCTCAAAATTGACGGATGTCACAGTTTTCCCCCGTTAAAGGGAATTTCGTCCTGAAATTTTAGTTGCTCGTCCTAAGCTGAGCTCTCGCGAATAGGTGCGGATATTTGCACTTTATCTCGTCTTCTCATTCCCAAGTAAAATTATGGTCCTCGTCGGGAGTTCCAATGAACTTTTACCATAGGAATCAAACTTTGTTTAAGCTTCTTAACCTCACGGTCCATAATTTCAATATGTTCTTCAACAAAACGTAGTTTGTCGTCGATCTTGATTTCTTCTAGCGGTACGTGCAAATTTACATCGGCCAAACATTTCTTCAGGTTTGACACGTGGAACGTGTCGTGAATGCCTACAAGTTCTTGTGGTAGGCGCAATCGATAAGCAATAGGACCCACTCGCTCGACAACCTCGAACGGTCCTACATATCTCGGTGAAAGCTTGCTTTCTCCTACTTTTGCCTAAGCTATGGGCATTCGACATTTCCTCCTATACAATACTTCAAATGGGGCACACTTCACGCTCGAGTGTTAACTGATGTTGTATGAAAATTCACAAATGGTTAGATGATTCCTAGTTTTCCACCAAAATCAATTGCATAGCCTCTAAGCATATCTTCCAGTGTTTGAATGTTACGCTCACTTTGGTTATCGGTTTAGGGATGGTAAGCGGTACTCAAATCCAGTTGCGTTCCAAATGCTTTCTGTAGTGATTACCAAAATCTTGATGTACATGACAGTCACATCCTAGATAAACTACCACAAGCACACCGTGCCTTGCTACAATCTCGATGATGTATACCCTTGACAACTTTTCTGTCTTGTAATCTTCACGGATAGCTAAGAAATGTGCAGATTTGGTCAGTCGATTAACAATGACCCAAATCGAGTCGTAACCGCTACTGGTTCTCGTTAATCTGGTTATGAAGTCCATTGTGATATTCTCCCATTTCTATTTGGGAATCTCTGGCTGTTGAAGTAATCCTGATGGTTTCTGATGCTTTGCTTTGACTTTAAGCATGTCAAACACTTACTAACAACAAAGCGATATCCTTCTTCCATTCCATGGCCCCACCAATATACAGTCACGTAGAACATTAGTAACATCTGGACCTCTCTAGGATGTACAAAATACTTTGTAGTATGGGCCTCATTCATTATCAAAGTTCTCAAATTGCCATAAACTGGCACCCAAATTCGTTCAACAAAATACAGTCTGACGTAGTCTTTCCTTTCAGACTGTTTGTCTAGAGATCGCAACATTTTTGTTTGACTATTGACGTTCTTAGACGAAGAAAACTTCATCTAGCTACTCCAGTTACCTATCCTTAATGATAGAGTGAACTTCATGTTCATAGCTCGAGATCATCTTGGTTTCAGCCATTCCTTACTAGCTCATGCATCAGCTACTACGTTCGCTTTACCTAGATAGTAGTGAATCTCACAGTCATAATCGCTGAAAAAGTTTTATCCATCATCTTTGACGCATATTTAACTCTTTCTGATTAAAGATATATTGGAGGCTCTTATGGCCAGTATAGATAATGCCCTTTGTTTCATAAAAATAGTGTCTCCAGATTTTGAGAGCAAATACTATTGTGTCCAACTCTAAATTGTGAGTGGTGTAATTCTTCTCAAGGAATAGAGTATTAGGACTAATGGGAATTACCTTGTTCCTCTACATCCACACACAACTAAAACTCTGGTTTGATGCGTCATAATAAACTACAAAGTCATTTGGTCCTTCGGATAGCGCCAAAATTGAGGCATCAAACAACATGTCCTTCAGTGTCTAAAAGGTGTTTTCTTGTTCATCACCCCAATCAAAATTCTTTTCTTTTTGAGTCAACAGGGTGAGAGGTTTTGCAATCTTTGAGAAGTTTGCGATAAATCATCTTTGAGAAGTTTGCGATAAATCGCCTGTGATATCCTGTTAATCTTAGAAATTAATGGATCTCGGTTGGGGTTTTCAAGGCTTCCAGTTCTTACTGTTTTGATTTTGTTGGTATTCACATGAATACCTTCATTGTTCACTACATGTTCGAGAAAATGAACTTCTCGTGGCCAAAATTCACATTTTAAGAATTTTTCGAACAGTTTCTCTTTTTCAAGCAACTCTAATATCAACTTCAGATGAACTTCATGCTCCTATTTGGTCTTAAAACCCATCAGGATGTCGTCAATGAAGGCGATGACAAACTTATCAAAATATGGTTTACGTACACGGTTCATAAGGTCTATGAATACCGCAGGAGCATTCGTCAAACCGAAAGGCATGATCGTGAATTCAAAATGTCCATATCTCGTCCTGAATGCAGTTTTTGGAGATATCTTCTTCGTGTACTCTCAACTGATGATAGCCAAATCGAAGGTCTATTTTTGAAAAATATTGTGACCCTTGCAACTAATCGAACAAGTCATCGATCTTGGGAAGAAGGTAGCAGTTCTTGATAGTCAGCTTGTTCAGTTCTCAATTATTAGTACTCATACAGAACGAACCATCTTTCTTCTTAACAAACAACCCTGGATCTCCCCAAGGTAAAGAACTAAGAGTCCTAGGAAACCTTTTTCTGGAGCTCCTAAGATGTTTATACTGTTCTTATGTTTTCCGTAGTGCCAAACGATAAGGTGATGTTCACAACAGCATAACTCCATGAATAAGATCTATGTGAACATTCTACTCATTCGCAAAGAGATGGTGGTAAACTGATATGATATCCGAGAAACACGCTGGAGAAGTTACGTATAACGGGGAAATCTTTGAGTTTCAACTTGTTTACCTTTACGGTCTTCAACTGTTTTAGGTTTCCTTCGGGCCGTTCTCCATAAACTTCTAAAATCTCTTTGTTATATAAAGGGATTTGGATAATTTTCTTAAAACAAACTATCTTTTCCTTAAGCATGAATAACTAATCCATTCCTACAGTCACATCAAAATTACTGTGTCTGAAAGGGATCAAGTCGATAAGAAACGTATGACATTCTAGTTTTAGTCCACATCCGCAAACAATCTTGTTAGTTTCTAACTTTAGACCGTCAGCGATTTAAATTTCGTAATCGGGGCTAATAGCAGTAGGTTTTGAGTTAATCAAGGGAAAGAAGTCGGCAGAACTAAAACTAATATAGGCATCGAAATCAAATATTACAGTAAAAAATGATCGATGAAGGAAAAAGTACTCGTCATGACGTTTAGATCTTGCTAGGCTTCCTTAGCAGCAATGGAAAAACATCTAACATGGGTTGGTTTCCATTGTTCTTCTAATTGTAGGAGCTAGACCACGAATGTAGCGATAAATACGCTTTCTTTCCGGAGTTACCGTGTGCGGCACTAGTCTAGCCAACTCATGAAATCGGGTTATGTACTTATCAACATCAACTCCAATCATAACATGATTCTAGAACTCTTCCTTAAATTTATTGATTGCATTATCCAGACAGTATTCCCCCTTTACAACTTCTTTAGGTCCTCCCAAGGTTAGGCTATAGCAATTGCCCAACCTCTTGTCTAAACTAGTGTGTTCGAAGGGGATGTGACAAACTCACCTTAAAAGTTAGAACGATAATAGGACTTCTCGGCAAACCACACTAAGTAGGCAACCCAAACGAATACGCAACCCTCTACTCGAAACCTAAGGCAAGTAAATATACCTAATTAGATCCTATACGATATGCTCGGACAATATTAAGGTTCATTGATTCACACCAGATACGTATATAAATATATAAATAAATATATAGAAATATAATATAAGGGTAATATCAATAATAATAAGAGAGTATTCCAAAAGACTTCACAAAATTCCTTTTATCCAAAGGAAAATTAAAAATCCCCCGGGTCGTTCTCCCAACGAGGTACGAATTAAAAATCGGATTACGTTTGTGATCGCGTTTTGAATGGTTAAAGGTTTTTGGAGATGGTTTTCTAATTTCTACAATTAAAATGCAAAAACGAATAAGGGAAACCTAAAAACGAAAGCAAACGAGTGATTAAACCCTAAAAACGAGAACGGGGTCGAAACCCGTTCTTTAGAAAACGAAATTTTGAAATTTAAACCCTACGGATGCAAAATTAATTTTCCTACTTGCAAAATGATAAAAGAAAATTTTCTAAAAAAATTTATAATTTTTTGATTTTTATTTAATTTTTAATGAATTAAAAACAGTTTTAAAGAAAATAAAAGATTAAAAATACTAAACAATTTTAGAAAAATCTGAAAAAGGTGAAAAATACTTTGAAAGACGCAGGATGCAAGAAAAATAAAATGGCTCGAAGTGCTTTTTGAAATAAGCCCGAAATAAGCCAAAACAGTTTGATAAGCTTAAACTAAAAAATGTGTATATAAATAATTTGGTACCAAGTATGACCAGATGGTCGTACTGGTACCAATGGTTTGTGTGTGTTTAAGGTGAGACAAGTGGGTGTTAAAGGGGAGGTCCAGGGTTCGAATCCTTGGCCTCCTTTTTTGAGAAGAATAATTTTTTTTCTTTTTTTTTAACTTATAAACCTAACAAAAATAAGCAAAATTAAAAAAGGCAAATTTTTAAAAACTCAAAAATAAGCAAAAAAATAAGCAAAAAAAACCTGACTGAATTGCTTTTTACATTAAAGACTAACTAAGCTAAATTGATGGGCTTATCTAGGGGAAATAAGCTAATGGAAATTAAAAATAAGCAAAAACATATGATGCTCTAAACCTAATAAGCAAAAGCAAACAAAATTAAGCAAGGAAATAAGCAAAACAAGGCAGAAAAACATATAAGCCAATATGGCTAAACTGCATACCAAAACAGCCTCAAGGACAACCTTTGGGCTTAATTTTTAAGCCCTTAGAGGAAACTTGGGGCTTAATGGGCTATAAGCTCTAAAAGCTTATCCAAGTGGCTATCTAGAACAACAAAGAGAAAAGAATTTGAAACTAAAATAAGCTGTTAAAAAGGGCTTGGAAAAGTGCTGTCACAGTCAGCATAAGCTGACTTGGTTTTTCTTAAGAAAAATATGGCTATTGCAACCCTCTAAATAAGCTGTAAAATAGGCTCAAAATGGAAAAACAAGTAAAAACAGATGGAGAATAGCTCCTAAAGAGCTTATGCACAAATTTTTAAAAGCTAAAAATAAGTGTAAGTGACAGAAATTTAAAGTTGAAAAAGGGCTTTTAAACTTGAAAAAAAAACTCTAAGACAGATTTGAGTAAAACAAAGGTAAACCAAAAGAGACTCTATGCTACTGCACTAGGACATAAAAACAATACAAAAACTAGTTTTAAAAGTTGGTTTTATAAGCTTAATCAAATAAGCTTGGTGAAACTGTTTTGTCACCAACAGTTTCAAAGACTTGATAGAAAAAACCTTAAAACAATCCTTTAGACCAAAAAGCTTTTGAAAACAGATTAACCACAGCTTAAAAAGAGTTTATAAAAGTAAGCAAAGTGACCCAATGGTTTTTAAACCATTTTGACCCTTTTTAACCCACTATGCCAAACACCCCTTAAAGAGTGAAAAACACTTTTTAAAACTGATTTTAGGTGATTAAAGCTTAGAAATTTAAAAACAGATAGTGACAAAGCAAGAATAAGCAACAATAGGAAGATTCAAACAACAAATAAGCAGTTTAAATAAGCAAATAGGAAAACTAGCAGTTAGAGGGCAAATAAGGCAGTTTCAAGTAAAACTTAAATATAAGACATATAAGCAACAAAGTAAGACAATAAGCATAAAAAGCACATAAATAAGCAAGATAAGCAGTAAATAAGCAAATAATAAGCTATGCTACAGTAGAAATAAGCAAAAATTTAAAAGTGAAACTTACAAGGGGTCCTAGCTTTTTGGCAATGATATAAGCTCTCAAAAGCTTAAAAACAAACCTAAATGCTTCCCATAAGCTCTAAACCCATGGCCATCCAAGATTTACCATGCTCCTTTGATTTGACAGATTTCCCTTTTTTTGTGATTTTTTTTTGATTTTTTGACAGAAAGTGAAATAAGTGTTTATATAAACTCTTAATGACTCAAAAGCTTACATAAAACCTTAAGAACAGTATTTAAAAGACAATAAAGCTTAAATGACAATAATTTAAAGAAAACTTGTAAATGACAATGTATTAAAAAGACAGTTATAAAATGGTACAAACTTTTAGATACAAGCTTTTGACTTAACACAAAAATTTGACAAAAGGTAAATGAAATACAAAATGCCTATTTATACTAAAACTAGTAGGTCTTGGTCTTCACTCTTGTGTTTCTTTTGTGAAAGACTCGGCATCTGTGTTTCTTGTGTGAGTGGAAGCTCAAATTCAATCTTAGCCATCAAAATAACTTGGTGCCCAATCCATATCATCAACACCCTTTATTTCCTTTGCCCAATAGTTTTTTCTAGGATTGCCAAGGTGGCTTGGCTTGTAGTGGGGTGGGGATGGATGAGAGAGTGGTGTTTTGGAGTATAGTGAACCGTAAATGAGGAGGGGGGACAGGGATGGTTAAACAGTGGGTTTTGGCGGGAAAGGTTGCTCTGTTTTGTTTGATATTAGATGTAGGGTAAAGTTTGGAAAGTTGGCAAATGAGGCCCCTCATCTTATATGGAAGTATTACATTGAAAGTCCTTGTGGTGTAAAGATATTTGAGGACTTAGCAGAAATAAACCTCAAGGCTATATGTTGAGTTTGCAAAGTTAGTCCTTAAAGGACTAACGTCAGTTAAGCTCAAAGGGTTAACATGGCTAATGGACTAACAAGAGTTAAAGGTGTTTTGGGCTTATGTATTGTTTTTAGGCCAATAATGGATTTAATAGGGATTGAGCTTTTTAATAAGACTTTTGGCTTATAATTCTTCATGTAATGTTTAAATGGGCAGACTTGGCCCATTAGATGGGTACGGGTGGGCCCATTTAACATTCCTTCGGTTACGGCTTTGACCTTTGACGGTTGACTTTGACTTGACTTGGTTGACTTTTGTTGACTTTGGCTTTGATTTGACTTTGTCTTTTCGCGCTTTTCCATTCCGTGCTTGGTTTTGTCGTTTTTGGCTTTGTTTTTTGTCCTTTTGTCGGATATCCGTTTCCTGCACAATATAAAAGAAAACATACAAATACAATGTATTTTTGGTACGTTTTTGGTCATTTAAGTCCGATTTTAATGGAAAAGTGTATGTGTAATTAAGCACATACCATTCATTTATTATGCCTTGTGTTCACATTTGTTTCCAAAGTCACTTTTATCACAAAATGCAATTACAACAATTTGACCAAAATTTCCTGGCATTTTAAGTATTTATTTGACCAAGTTAACCAAAGACTCTGGTCAAGCTACTTCTCCAGGTCAAAATTCCATGTTTTAGGTGTGTCCATGAATTTTCCCAAATTTTATTAAGGACTTATACCCGACCATTTATACCTGACTCCAAAAATGGAAAAATCTGGACATATCAAAGTATTTTAATGATCAGAGGGTCTAAATCAAGGTTATATGAGTTAGGCCAATGGGAGACTTTAAATAACCCTTACAAGTATCTCCCATACTAGTTTCAATGATAGATTCATCCTGGTTTACGATTTATGGTCATCCTAGTACAAGGGTAGAAAAGAGATTTTTGGGCAAATTTGACAGCTTCCACCATTTTCAGATTTTAACCAACCAAATGACCTTATATTTTTACAAAGCTCACATTTCTGGAAACTATACTCAAAGTACTAGATGTTAGGCTCTGGAATCATGTCAAAATGTTTATTTATCATCAACTTATGCTCCATTCAATATGAAATAAAAATGATTTAGTGAGCTGATTGAAATTTCCTTTGACCAAAATAAGTCAAACCAATAACCCAAAATGCAAAAATTATTGGGAAATAGATTGTAAAAGACTTAATACTAGTAGTATAATAGTTAAGTCTGGTAGTAATAGTTGGTTCTGGCAGTACTAAGTTAATACTGGCAGTACTAAGTTAAGTCTGGCAATACTAAAGTTAGTACTGGTAGAGTAGCAGTACTAGAGTTAGTACTGGTCAAGTTTAGTTAAGTCTGTTCATAGTTAAGTCTGTTTATGTAACAGAATAGTAATAGTTATCTTAGGTGATATCTTAGGAAAGGATATGTATTATCCTTTCACACGTTTGTAAAGCCCATTAGGGTTTCCTTGGTGTATAAAAGGAACCTTAAGGCACAATGTTATGTACGTGATTGAAATATCAATAGAAGTATTAGAGCTTAATATAAATCAATAGCAAATTAGTATTATTGTTTCTTC
The DNA here is from genome assembly GCA_026074375.1 of Tanacetum coccineum. Lineage (NCBI taxonomy): Eukaryota > Viridiplantae > Streptophyta > Magnoliopsida > Asterales > Asteraceae > Tanacetum > Tanacetum coccineum. The sequence continues at coordinate 96,800 of BQNB010005639.1, forward strand.
TTAATTCTTGTGTTAAGATTTCGCATTAACACTTGATATTCATAGTCAGTGTCTCTTACATAGTTGTTTTGGATTTTATTCAAGTTAGCTACGTCTTACAAAGGCTAATTAGATCATATACCAAGGACCTACAATATATATATATATATTATATATATATATATATATATATATATATATATTATAGATTATATAATATATAAATATATAAAATATATATATACTATATATATATATAATATAGAATATAATCTCTCTCTCTCTATATATATATATATATATATATATATATATAGAGAGAGAGAGAGAGAGAGAGATGAGATCATGAGAAAACCTCATCTTGGTGGAAAACCTAGAAAACCACTTTACAACCGTTGGATCAAGCCTCCTTCCCCTCCTTTTTTTCGCACCAAACTACAGGGGGCTGTTGTAACATTTCATTTCCTTCAAGGTTTGTTTTGTAAATTCACACCACTCCATATATAATGCCAATTTTTTTCATTTCATCTTTTTCTTCTTTCTCTAATAACACACAGTTCTTTAATTCACCTTCCTTCTCATATCTCCATATCCACCGGCCTTCACCACCATTCGCCACCGTTCACCATCGTTCCCTACAACCATTCCACACCGTTCACCACCATTCCCCATCGTTCACCACCATTCTCCATCATCGTTCACCACCATTCCCCACCGTTCACCACCATTCCCCATCATTCACCATCACACAGGATGTAGTCGGATTCATCAATCAAGTTTGAAAGTAAGGTTTTTGTTAGCGTCAATTAATATGGTTATATTAATCTTCGTTTGCATGTATATGATGTTTATTGATTATAATTTGAATAATTTATTTGTTTGTTGTGTTTTTGTTTATTTAAATATGTTTATATTCAGAGTTTATTCTAGATGTGAAAAAAGTTGAGAAAAAAATAGATACAAATCGTTTTTAAGAAGCAGCACTCAAGGTGTTTGATAAAATGTGTCAACAAAATTTTATGTGTGATTCTCTAATTTCAGGCATCAACTGATATCAAATTTTGGTTGTTCAAGTTGAGATACCCACTTTCAAATCACACATAGCTTAAACATTAGATGTATTTGGTATCCTCTGAAAGTTATATAGAAACCAGGTTCATTGTTTGTCTTTTTATATGCATTCAAGTAACCTGATGTGTATAATTAACCTTAGTTCATTACATGTCTGATATCTTACTCTGACTTTGATGGTGAATTATGACTGCGCAGATTCTGTTAATCAAGCATGGGAGATCTTTGATCAGATTCCTAGAAGAGCAACTGGTGCTTGTAGTTACACTCAGGTAAATTTGTTGTTTATTTGCAGCTTTTAGATATTAGATGTTGATTTTTGCTTACAAAAAGTTTAAGCACATTGTGCTCTGTGATTCAAGGCTAATGACGTGTTTTGTAATTTTCATCAGGGTGAAGTGATTATGTGAAACTATTGCTGCTGGTGTTGAATCTCGTGATGGTTTTCTTGCTAATCCACATGATATTTTCATAACATGTGTACCATTATGGACGGGGCAGACGGAGAAGCCGAGATGCCATCGATTGTTGCACTATAAATCATGTTCTAGATCGATAAATTCATAACATGTGTATTGTATAGTATAATAGATTGCGTAAGTTGTATTAATATCCCATTCTACAGAAAACCAACACCATCTGTCTGTAGTATGTATATATGTAAGCTAAATCCATTATAAATTGCGCTCTTGTTGCTTGTTTTGTTGCACTGGAGTTTTTTCAGTTCCTATGTAGAAGGTACAAATATGAAACCATGTTTATACATTCTTTTATATTTTGTGTCTTGACCAACTCTTGATGCTTGCATTACACATTACTTGATAGCTTATATTCATTAGTACATTAGAAACATGAAGCTCAGTGGGGTCTATTGTTTAGTTGCACGACACAAGGACTGGGTCTCATCGGGCATATCCCAGTCTTGGTGTGTTATAGGTCTGGTCATGCCTCTGATAAGTATTACTAATTAAGCACAGGTGGTCTTGCCCTCATTTTCGACAAAACCTATTTTTGCAATTTCTTTAACACTTTGCTGCAATAAAATATGCATGTATTTTCGAAAAAGAAAAGAAAGAGAGACTAATACAGATCAGTCCCTGATACAAGCGTGAAATCTAGCTAACAATGCTTTAACTGATCCAATCATAAACCCCAACCAAAATTTACAAACAGAGATACCTTAGATAAAGTTGGTAATCAACCAAGTATACTTTTACGTAATAAAACGTGCAGATACAAATGTATATTATAAGATGCCCTAACCATACAAATAGATGCTGTAAAAATTCATGTGATACCCTAATCATATAAACATATGCTATAACAATAAACAGATACTGTAAAAACTCACCTAATCAGAATTGAATACAATCATAAGATAATGGCTTTAAAATATGACCAAAATCCTAAACTATTCACCAATCTACTGTACATATATGTTGTACCTGGTGACAATTTCTATTTCAAAATTAGGATCCCACGTAAAAAAATCTGGCATGAATGCCTAAATGAACAACTCGTTTTTATAACAGCTTGTCATTCCTTTTCGGCTATAACCACAAAAACATCCTTTACTGACCACCTTTGATTTTTCATTTTTTATGGGGGTTGATCGCAACTTTCTCTACATTTCCTGAACGATACCCGATCACAATTTCTCTCCTTGAGCAATCAAACATCCTTCTAAAAGTTTATGTGGCACATTACGCATAATTTCGGTATCTTTGCAGGTTCTGAGTTTACTTTCATCAGCATTAACAACGATATATGATAAACCACCATCAGACACCTTAGGCATAAACGACCTTAGGCATAAACGACCATTAACGACATGTTTTTGGGAAGGAGCTGATGGCACATATTTCCCCAGATATATATCACCAGTTTCATGGAAAAACAAGAAAGGAAAAAGGAATTATAAGCCAATAAACCATCCATGTCTGATGTTATTGCAGTTGAGAAACTATTGGACTTAATGAGCCCAGATCGTGTACCCATCGCTCTAACCATTTACAATGACTTTGGTACTCCTTTGTCTTTTTCTTCTATTCCAGCTCAGAGACTATCAACAATCCCGACATCTGTCAGATCTACCTTCTTTATAAACCAGCGAGGTGACGACTCTTGTAATACCATACATATGATACTCACAGAAATGTACTATATTGACTCACCAAAATTTATATACCAGCGAGGTGACGACTTCTGTAATACCCAAACGCCCCTTGTGCTGCAATATTAAAAGAAACCATACTTAAAATTGTTCTTACTAAAGGATTATTTTTCTATCCCTTCTGCCCCGGTTCCTAAATCCATGCAATGTATTCAAAGAAAAAGATCATATGTTACAAGCCTCACTTCCTTCTCCTTTTGGCACTCTCCACAAAAGATTAAGAAATCATTTTTATGTTGTTTCAGCTATCAAAATACACACCTGCAAGAAAAAAAGTTTCAAGTTCAGCAAATAAATACGGGTTCATTTTTAGTGTACTCAATCATAATAGTTATCATGACTAATTCTCAAAATTATCAACAAAATTCAACTTTCAATTAGTAAAAAAAACAGTAATGTTGAGAGGAGTTTTACTGAACCACACGTAGATCAACATAGCCTATTACATGAGCAAATACACAAATGCACACATAGATGAATAAGAGACACAAAATCTTTATATCCATCTCTAAACAGCTAAAAACAAGCATATGCTATATGTCGACTCCAAGCTATATCGTAGCAACGAAGGAGGTGACAACAACATTATTATGGAGTACGTATACCGTATATGTGTGTAATAGAAAGTTGTAGGTCGACTGAAACTCAACTTTGAGCATACAAAGTTATAAGTTGTAGCTATGTTGTAATACGAAAGTACAAGTCACGTGATGCCCTAATCATTCTAACAGATGTCCTAATCAAACAAACAGATGCCCTAATCAAACAAACAAACAAACGCCCTAATCAAACAAATAGATGCCCTAATCAAACAAACAAATGCCTTAATCAAACAAACATATGCCCTAATCAAACAAACAAATGCCCAAATCAAACAACAAATGGCCTAATCAAACAACAAATGCCTTATTATGACTAACAATGCACTAATCATACGCATTGATGCCCTGATATGTTCATTGATGCACTAATCATACAACTGGATGCCTTATTATGACCAACGATGCACTAAACATAGAAACAAATACATTAAGCATACACACTCATGCCTTAATATGCCACGATGCACTAATCATAATCATTGATGCCCTAATATATTCTTCTGTTGATCCCAATCTGAACAGATCTTTCTAGCCTGTTAAAGGTGCTAGCCAATCTGGATAAATCCAAACTAACTACAAGAGAAACAATGACTATGAACAATATAAGTTATGCGAAAACTAACTTATATTGCTAAG